>AYEL01045161.1:0-11028 GCA_000484575.1 Olivierus martensii
CGCAGATCTGCACCAAATAGCGGTGTCAGGATACTGCTCGTTGGGATATTGTGTTGATTGAAATGCAATCAAAATTTTTTGGTATAAATGACATATATTAATGTATTAAATCGGATAGTAAAAATATTTTTATTCTATTGAAAATATTATTCTAAAATAGTATTAAAATTATCATCAGCGTGTTCATTTAAAATTGTAATTATATAAATAATTATATAATTTATATATTATAAAAATTGGGAAGTTTCATGCTACAACATGAGCGCGATAAAAATGCATGTGAATCCTCCGGACTTTTGTTAGAATTTAAATGCTGTTGCGTTCTGTTATCTGCAAAAATTTTAAATTTCGATACTATTAAAATATGGGATAATAATACCTGGATGGATCATTGTGTCCTAGATATGATATCATCGGATAAGTTAGATCATTGTTGGGATAATAAGTCTGAAATTAATGACACATTCTCAAAGTTAATGTCATCCTCACGAGGAAGTGATCATGAATTTTCATAACTATAAATTATATAATTCTGATTTCAAATTCTCGGATTCTCGTCAGATTTGTAGTCAGTCACGTGGCCTATTAAGGGCGGATTAAGATACTAATGATGGTATTCGCAAGTCGATATAATCGAATATCGTTTATCATGGATTATTGAGAATAAGTTCAGGAATAATCTAAATTCAACCGATGAACTATAAAGTCAGAAAGTAAATATAAAATTGAGGTCGACTGGATAGCCGCGATGGAAGTGTTCTGTTTTGACTTTGACTTTAAGTAAGATTCAATCCCAGGGTCCCATATAACCAGATATTTTTTCTAAGGGGGTTCAAATCGAAACTTATTCTCCATATAATGGCTGACCCCATCAGAGGTGCGTGACTCGTAATGGAAAACGAACTATTCAGCCGCTTAGCATCTTCACGATGGAAAGCGGGATAAAACTACAAAAAAATTGTTTATATCAAATATCTTTATACAAACTGGATGGACTGCTTAATGTTAGAAAAACGAAGCTGGTCAAAATTACAACGTTTCTGCCAACTTCGTTTTCTAACATTAAATAATACTTTTTCTTTTTCTATAACCCATTAAACTACAGTATTCGTAATTAAATTTGTCAAAAAAAAATGTCAATTTGGTGCAGATTGACAATTTGATGATTTTAAAAAAATAAAAATTCTCATAATTTTCTAAAGGAAGTACAGTACATATATTTTTTTTTTATTAAACACGAAACTCTTCTTGAATTTGTTAATTTTAAAACTGCAAATAACGATTCTGTTGTACAGCGTAGCCCATAAGTTGCGTTACCAGTTAAAAATGTAATAACTTTTCTATTTGTTAAATATTTTTATTCATATGTTGCATCTATTTTTTAAAGAATAAATTGTAAATTTTTTAACTATGTATGGATAATGATGTCGTATAAACATCGATGTGTGTAAATAACCCCATTTTCTGTTTGGCATGTACGCTATCTATGTTAGAACAATGGAACATCGATTATGAAAATAAAATTCAATCATTTTTATGGGTTGCTTCATTTGAATTTTTCCATAATAAATTTCCACTGAACAAATTTTATATAATAATAATAAGGTGGAGTGTGGTAAGTACCGAGCGGTTTTTACAAAGTTGGACTTTAAACGAAGGGATTTTAGCCGATCATATAGATATTTGGCAGGGTCGTTAATAATCGCATTGCACAGATATTACCGTTTAAATCATTTTTGAAAAATTTAAATTTGCGACAAAATCTACAAAATGTCAGCAATCCCTCACTTAACCCGAAATGAGGTAAGAGCGTACGTGCAAGTTAAAAACCTTTGAAGTTTATTTACGCATCCTAATTGGCACGAACAGAATTAGGAATAAATCTACTATAAAATGCTTTTTACCGCATTAAGATAGGTTGTTCTTTATAGAGTTATTCTTTGTTAAAGTAACAAGGATTGAACTCTTGAAATGTGAGAAGACAACTCCGTCCCACCGATTTCGATTGGCTTTAACCTACAGTTGGGAGCCATCGAAAAGTGACTCGTGCAAAAGGGTTTAGGTCATTATGACTTCGTTATTAAAAAAAATCGAGGTCAAATGTCATAAAGCCGGACCGCCCGCTTATATAACTAAAAAACTGCAGTGATTTTAACACAAAGCGGCGGCGTAATGGTTGAGGCGCTTGCGTGCGGAGCTGAACGTTGTATGTTCGAGTCTCACGTACTGTATTTACCTTGTTTGTTCAAGTGAATAAATTAAAATATTACTTACAAACTTCAGATAAAATCGATTTTTTTTTTTTTTGTCATAGTTACGTTTGACAAAATCACTTTTCAATTATTGTTCGACTCTATCATAGTTACGTTTGGCAAAATCACTTTTCAATTATTGTTCGGACTCTTTTCTTTTTATCTCTCTCACTCTCTAATTGTCGAAATTCACTATGCGTCGGGTGATATCTAATATATCCATCTGTGCTCGAAGCCTCTTTACGTATGGGATAGCAGCAATTCGACGAGTTGCTGCTATCCCATACGTAACTATCACAAAAAAAAAACTTGGTTTTATCTGAAGTTTTATTGCTAGTAATATTTTAATTTATTCACTTGAAAAATTACGTAAATGAGACTCGAACTCACAGCATTTAGTTCCGCATACAAGCACCTTAACTACTACGCCACCAGTTTGGTTGAAATAGGTCTAATTTTTTTAGGTATATAAGCGGCACGGTCCAGCATCATGACATTTGACCTCGATTTTTTTAAAAACGAAGGCATAGTGACCTAAACCCTTTTACATGGGTCACTTTTCGATTGCCCCAACCTGTATGTTAAAGCCGATCGAAATCAGCTTTAACATATAGGTAGGGGGGACGGAGATTGTGTTCCCCTTGTGAAATGTGAGGGATGGTATATCACTCTGCTCTTGACGTGATTATTGCTGTTACTTTTGCGTATTGTTGGATAGCCAAACATTTTCCTGTAACCTGACAAACTTTTTGCACGGGACTGTACATCTAGTCTCTGCTAATACTTTATGCAGCTAAAAATAAAAAAATACTACATAAAAAGAAGAAAATCATATATACAAAGTATTTGGTTTTATTCCACTTTATCATTCTCATATGACATTTTGCTAGCATGATTAAATCTCCTCATATATAGACCAAGTAAATAGATGTAACCATTTAAACAGACTGTTCTATCTATATTTTTATTTTTATGTTTATAATATTCCTTTTAATTTTCATTAAAGTTTATATACTAATTACATTGTACTAAAAAATTTATATACTTTAAGCTTCATTATTTACTTTTAATGTATGTAACCATAGCAATGTATATAGATGCTATTTTTAATTTGTATTTTGAATCATTCTTTTCTCAGAACTATTTTTCTGTTCCATGTAAATTGTTCAGCTCATAGTTTCTACTTGTACTGAAGAGGGCATGATAGTACCAAAAACGTTTTTGCAGCTTTAAATAAACAACTGTTTGAAGCATTTTTCTTGCTCTAGTAGCGCTTGTTTATGTCCTGTTATACTTAACATTAAAACCAATAGTTTTGTAAATTTGTTTATTTTATGCATTATATCCAAAAACCAATATTATTTTGAGGATGTTGTATTTGTTATTTATATTTATATAGTAAGTCAAATTATTAAATATCAATTTGTCACATTTCAATTAAGAAATCAAGCTCATTTTAGGTAGATAATTAGTTTTACTTATAAAGTATTATAAATCTGAAGCATTTTCAATTTTAAAAAGCCATCTTCAGCCATTACATAGGTCTAAAATTCTTACATACAAATTATAAAACTCAGAACTATTATAAAACAATTTAAATACAGATTGTTTGCCATCACTTAGAGTAGTTGCCATAATAGCAACACAGCAAAGCTGTAGTAACAATAGTAACATATACAGTATAATGTGAACATAAAATACATAAAAAAAAATTAATAATAATAATTGCAAATTTGAATAAAATAAAATAAAACAAAATGAATGCAAATTTATTAAGCCCAAAATTCTGTCTAAAATGAGTTTGGTTTCTTAATTGAAGTATGTTAAAAAAGTAGATTATAATATATCATAAGTTTCAATTTGTCATTCTAGGTTAATGGAAATAGCTACCTATGTATATGTTCTTCTGGTTACACAGGAAATTTATGTGATATTTTGGTAAATCCATGTGATAGCAATCCATGTAGAAATGGTGGTACTTGTTTAAGTCATCAAAATACATTTACATGCCAATGTCCAAATGAATGGCAAGGATTGTTGTGTGAAGAAGTTGCAGAAAGTATGAAAATGATTTTAATTCAAAATTATTATATTTTATAGCTGATAAATTACTGAAATTAATAACATAAAAATTGCAAATATTTTCATTAAACAATTACCATATATATTCGTATATAAGCTGATACTTCCTATTTCAGGATTAAAAAATTGGTAAAAATTTGAAATCCATATACAAACTGACCCTATCCATAACTATCAAATAATAGAACAATATGACATTCATTGAAATAAATGAATAATTTCTTTTATAATTAAAAAAAATTTTCCAAATCCAGTTCACTATTGGAATAAATATACCATATATACTGATGTATAAATTGAGAATTTTCCCAGAGAAAGTTTTTGAAGAAAGTGTAGGCTTATACACAAGTCAGTCAGAAATCAAAAAATTTTCCACAACATTGTTAGATTTCCTGACTCAGTCACACCACATTCCAACCATATATTCCCCTATATTTCTAACAAAGATAATTTTCTTATTGATTCTTTTGATTTTTTTATTTTAAATATCTGGATATGTATGACTGTACATAATATTTTTGTAGATAATTAAATATTGGATACTACACAAATACAATTGAAAATATATGAAACAGTCACCTTGCATCCTCTTTATATTAGAATAGGGTGTTTTTGAGTAGCATCTGGATTCACCATATTTAATTTCTAAAATGATTATTTTTTCTTAATTATATTATTTAAAAATATACAGATTTATGTGAATATTTCTATTAAAATAAATTCAAAAATATTAATTTATCGAATACTTCACAAATAAGATTGGAAATGTGTAGATCAATTTTTTTAATGAGTAAACATGGCTGCCACTATTGCATATATCACCAATTAATATTAAATATAAGTATAGCAATCTCTAATGTTTCTGATCAACAATTTGTATATTTTTAGATAGTTCTGATCATTTAGAAAATATAAGATGATTATTTTTCAGCTGATTTTGTACATCAGATTTGTGCTTCCAAAAATGTGTGGGGGCCAATCAACTTTTTATTTCTATCAATTGCAGATAAATTTCTGTTTGTGTTCTGATTCTAATTTTTTTACCGTTCAAACTTTGTTAAATGTTTTCATTGAAATGTGGGAATGATAAAATATTAAAAAAATTTTTTTGATATTTTCTGTTGAAGAAACATTTCAATAAAATCATATTATAGAGAAATGTGGCTGTATACAATGTAAAGTGATATGATTGCATCCTGCTCTCCTATCCAACTTTTTAATTCACATTTGCATTGCATTGCAGTGTTTCAATGCTGTAAATCTTGCTTTTTGTCTAAGTGATCTTATTTATTCCAATAGTGAATGGGATATAGAAAATTTTTAACTATAAACCACTGAGTTCTGCTGCTTCTACTAACACAAGAAATCACAACAAGCACTTGAGGCAGGATAAAAAACTAATTTATTATTAGATATATATAATATGCACTACATATAATTTTTTAAATTATAAAAGATATTAACGAAATTATCAATGAATATAATTTTGTTCTAACACTTGAAAAGTTGGGTTCTGGTTTATACATGGATTTCATATTTTTACTGATTTTTAAACTCTGAAGTAGGGGGCTGGCTTATACATGAATATATATATATATATATATATACATATAGTAGTTACTTGGATAAATTCCAAATTTTTGGAATCCAAGTGGATACTGATCTGGGTGGCTGCACTCAGTAAGTTGGCAATCTCAGCACAACTTAACCACACATTCAATGTCTACATCTAATCCCGCGGTATTCAAACTGGGTTCCGTGGAACCCTGGGGTTCTGTGGGCCATCCCCAAGGGTTCCGTGGGCCATGCCCAAGTATTTCTTTATATAAGTCAACCACTATGTAATCAATAACTATACTATTTTTAAAAATTCAATAATCTTCATAAAGATGGATAGTTATAAAAATGAAACCGTGCTTATAATTTTTTAATTTCATGCTGTAAATGTTACGTCACAATTGCTGAAGTCAGCTGATCACTGTCTCACGTTTGCAAGTTGCAGCGCCAGCAGCCGCAATAGTGTGAAGCGCAATACAAGCACTGTTGCATTTATTTTGACATGCTCTTTTGTGTATGAATACGTTTTTTGGTTATCATTATATGAACTGTATTGTGAAAGCAAAGGTAAGTGTTTTATAAAATTTTCTGATTGACAAATACAAGTACAGTAGAACGTCAATTATCTGGACAGTTTTTTCCTTACATAAATTAGGTTCGGTTTTCAGGTAAACATTTTCTGAGTTGAAAATCAAACAAGGGTTTGCAAAACTTAAGGATTTATTTTATAATTTTACACAATAAACACGTTGCTGTTTCTCGACTATAGAACGTTAAAACGTTAATTTTAAAAATAATGAAAATTGCGTATGTCGGTACATAAATATGTAGTGAATATTTGCAAGTAAAATATAAAAGTAAATAATTTGTTTATTTGCAACTAATAATAATAATCCAATTATTTGTTAAACGGTTATATGTTATTTTTGGTGGGAAACCTAAATCAAAACACTATCTTTACTGTACGAGTATTTTACCTTAATGTTGAAATTAAGTTCTCAGAATGATGATACTTTTCATTTAGTTTTCAAAAATTAAGTAATAGCGCACAAACTTTTATTTGAAAAATAATTTTTGCCTTCTATTCATGTAAATGTAAATTTACATAGTTGAAAAAAATATAGTAAATCATTTTCGTATAAAACTTCGTCTCCTAATTGGTTGTAAAGAGTATATTTTTAAATATTTGCAATCCCTTTGCAGATGGATTTTTGGTTAAAAACGGGAACGTTAAAACATACTATTGCAAGTCCTTCAACATCTGCAAGTAATGCAAGTGACACTGCATTGTCAGATGAAGTTCAAGAAGTACCCATCAAAGTACCTTTAACAAAGAAAATTAAAATATCTGAGAGTATAAAGACGCAAAAATATGATGAAAATTATTTACAATTTGGATTTACCTGGATAAGTGATGCAAATGAACCGAATGGTCTTTGTGTAGTATGCGAAAAGGTAATATGTAACAGCAGTTTGAATCCGGCAGAATTAAAGCATCACCTTGAAACGAACCGTCCAAATCTTTGCAACAAAGATGTTGAATATTTCAAACGTAAAAATGATCAATTGAAGAACAAAACAAAGATGTTTTCTAAATATATGCTCTCTGATAACGAGAAATCACTCAAAGCTTCATTCCGCATTAGCTATCGCATTGCAAAAGAAGGAGAGACTTACACAATTGCCGAAAAATTAATAAAACACTGCATTAAGGATGTAATATCTTGCAAATTTGGAGAGAATTATCTGAAAGAAGTAACAGCATTCCATTATCAGACACCACAGTTGCAAGACAAATTGAAGAAATGGCATTATTTTGTGAAAATGATTTAATAAATCATCTGAAAACGTTGAACCATTCTTTTGCATTGCAGTTGGATGAAACCACAGATGTTGCAGGATTTGCTGTGTTAATTGTACTGGTACGCTGTTTTTAATTCTTCAGTGCACGAAGACATGCTCTTCTGTAAACCCCTCGTAGGAAGGACGACTGGAGAAGAAATTTTTAAACTGATTAATTTGTACATGGAAAAACAAAATAAGTTGGAATTTATGTGCGCATATTTGTACTGATGGAGCAAAATTCTTATTAGTTTGCGAAAAAGGAGCAATATTGCAAATTATTCAACTAGCTCCCCATATTAAACATTCCCATTGTTGTCTTCATAGGCATCAATTAGCAGTAAGACGTATCCTGCAAAAATTAAAAGATATATTGGAAGAAACAGTGCAAATTATAAATTTTATAAAGAAGGAACTAAATTCCAGATTATTTGCATTACTATGTGGGGAGCTATCTAGTACGCATAAAACTTTGTTATTGCGTGCAGAAGTACGCTGGCTTTCACATGGTAAAATTTTAAATCGGTTTGTAGAGTTGAAAGATGAAGTCAGATTATTTTTAAATGAACATAATCACAAATATGCGGCAAATTTGAATTGTGAAATATAGTTACAAACCATATGCTATTTGGCAGATATATTCCCTTTTTTAAACAAATACAATAAATCACTTCAAGGAATTAATATCAACATTATTAAAATGCATGATAAAATCAATTCATTACTACTGAAATTAGATTTATGGGAATCTTACGTTAAATCAAATAACGTGCAATGTTTCCAAATGTTAAACAGTTTTCTAGTTGAAAATGAATTAGTCATAAATAATGATGTTCGACAATTGATTGAGGAACATATTATCCAATTAAAACGGACAATACGTATATACTTCCCAGAAACAACAGAATCGTATGAATGGATTAAAGATCCATTTCAATATTACAATAAATCTGAGAATTTAATGTTGAAAGAAAGAGAACAATTAATAGATATATCAAAGGATTCAATTTTAAAATGTGAATTTGCGAGAAAAGACTTACTAGAAAAACTAAAATTACAAGTAAAATTGTACGCAGAATATCCAGAAATATCAACAAGAGCGATTAAAATATTAATGCCTTTCTTTTCTACCTATTTATGCGAACATTCATTTTCAATATATGTAGGAACAAAAACAAAATACAGAAATAGGCTCGATGCAGAAAATGAGATGCGTCTACAAATAACAATTATTTTACCGGATTTTAATATATTATGCAAGGGAAAACAGGCTCACCCCAGCCATTAGCATGCAATCTAATTTTGTTTTATGTAATTTTGTCTAATTTTCTTTTAACTCTGCATTTGTGTTTTATTTTTGTAATTTTATAATAAACGAACAATGAAAATAAGTATTTTTTATTAATTTACTTTTTTAGCATTCTAAGATTCACATAAGTAGTAATTTGATATTAATTTTTCTTAAGGGTTCCGTTGAAATATATACAACTGTAAAGGGGTTCCGCGCCTCAGAATAGTTTGAAGACCGCAGTTTTAAACTAATGAATATGAAAAAAGGAAGAATCTATAACATCAGAATATGCATTTCAGGTGATGGTGAAAATATGAATGTGTTGGTAATTGCATTTAAATATTCTTGTGGTTATTCTTGAGAACTGCTAAACTAGCCTACTGTAGGCAATCTAGATATTAGATACCGATCTAGTTTTGTAACGAAGAGCATTATTATAACTGAAATATTCAGTTTCATCGTAGTTCATACAGCTATTTTTGGGAGAAGTTATTAGATATTTGTGAAAAAACAAATGCAGCTACAATGATTTAAAACAAAACCCTTAAATTAGCAAATATGGAATTTCGATTGATGGCTAGATTAATAACATGTCCCCATAATTCAATATTTCACTTTCTTAAGGGTTCCGTTGAAATATATACAACTGTAAAGGGGTTCCGCGCCTCAAAATAGTTTGAAGACCGCTGATCTAATCTAAGCTACCATAAATAACTCCTCACCAAAGCTTTCATGCGAACAATACCTGGATGAGCTATGTGCAAAGTATCTAACAACACTTTCCTGCAGGCTAATGGAATGACTACTCTATCGCCCCATAACAGACATCTTCAATGTACCCAGCATTGCAGAGTCGGGAGTCGGGGAGTCGGAGGTTTTTGGGTGGAGTTGGAGTCGGAGTCGGATTTTAAAACTGTCGGGAGTCGGAGTCGGATTTTTAAACTGTCGGGAGTTGGAGTCGGAGTCGGAAAAAAACAAATGACTCCCGACTCCTTAAATCCCTATTTACTTAGAGCTAGTGATATATATATATTTCTAACTATTTAAGGCTAATGATAGTAAATTATGAATAATATCAATTATCTAAATTTTACTGTAACGATTTCGATAAATAGAGTATCTTTAGAAAGGTCTAATTTTTGGATGTCTGCGGCAGCGAAAATTATTTGTTATTATTAATAATTTAAAAATTAAAGAATAAAAATTACATTGAAATTATAGTTCCTCTAAAAAGACAGATTTCGCAGATGTCGCTATAACATAATAATGGATTCAATTTTATGATTCCGTACACGAATTCGGAGGTGTTTTTCGTTGTTTTATACAGTATTATAAGATTATATTTCCGCTGATTTATATGAGCGGATAATTTCTAGTAATTTCCTAAATATGTTAAGTAAAAACCGTGTGGTAGAAGTATCATGTTATATGAGGGTTTCCGCAATTTTTAAATCATGTTTGAGCGAAATTTTATAGGAGAACATGTTAGAGGAGGTATACCTGTATTTCATAATATTTTTGCATTATTGATCTGTTAATGCATATTCTACATATTTTTGTATAACAATCGTATATATATACAGTGGATTCTGCTTAATTGGGACACGTCGGACCAAGCCATTTCGTCCCAATTAAGCGGCTGTTCCAATTAAACGAAGTAATAATAAATTCTAAAATAAAATATGTAATTCGTACTAAATAAACAATACGTAAAAAAATAATAATTAGGTACCTATTTTAATGATTTATTAAAATAGATACCTAATTATTAGTTTTTTTACTGATCTCCGTCTTCAATACTGGGCTGCTGATATTCACGTCTCGCCCACTAACTATAGAAATCCATTGATCTAATGCTTCTTCGACTTCTGAATCCTTTCCATCACGTTTTCTTTTCGTTCTGTTCCTGGAATTTCGTTCTGTAATGCCCACTCCTTACGCAGTTGATTTTCTTTTTGTAGGAGACGCTTCTATGGTAGATTTTGGTTTATTTCAGCGAGTCTA
>AYEL01045162.1:0-73092 GCA_000484575.1 Olivierus martensii
GATGCCGCACCCTCCATTCTACTCGTGCTGGCTTCCACAGCCCTCAACTTCCGCTCTCTCTCCTCAAGTCTTTGCCTCCAAATCTCCATCTCTGCAAAGAAAAAAACAAGAGCTCGATCTGACAACAGACCAACAATAAAACTGATTGTTTCGCCAACAAAGTGCTGTTAAGGGTATTGTTGGTAGCCATTTTTCTTATTCAAAAATAATTCTAATATTTGCAAAATTTGCTTAATTCTTAAATCCCACTGTTATTTACAAGATACTTCACACCACCTAGGGTATTTGCTTTTATTCTAAACATTTCAAAATTTTTTCTTCATCTAAAAGACAAAATATTACGCAGAAAGTGAAAAAATTCGAGATATCTCTGTAATCTGAATAATTCGAATTAAAATTGAACTAAAAGGGTAGGATATATTTAATGAGGATGATCAATTATTTAAGAAAATGCTTTTAATTCTCTGATATATTTTGTTTAAAACTAAACATTGAACGTTTAAATATTTCATTAAAATTTTGATCCTAAATAAATGCCAATTTTGCTTTTCGATATACGAATTAAATATACAGCGAAAATTATTTTAAAATCCTTTTATATATTTTTAATCTCAATTAAAGACATATCAAAAGGAGAGATGAGACTTGACCTCTGGATATATCTCCATTAAGGCCCAGCTGTGATCTGTATGGAGATCTAAATTTGTCTCGAACAAGCCATTTTTTAATACAAATAGGTTGAAAATAAATAGTATCGTTGATTAGAAAAACAGGTATATTAGAGTCCTTTTAAAGCGATTGAAAACACTTCAACGAAAGCTTGAATATCTTTGTTGTTTTATCCCAAATTCTAATCTCCGGATGTTCAACTGGAAGCATGTTGTGCTGGAGGATCCGGATTCAGTTTCATATCTCACATTTCTAAAGTTCTTGCATCCCCTATCCCATCTCCTGCTCCCTGAATCCCATCCTCCCCTGATAACGATTCTAGACTTTCCAAGACATTTTCAATTTGTTCCGCGGGACCAAAATTACTGCTAAAAATTTAAACTTTTGCCAAATAACAGTATCTGAGTTATGAACCAAACTTACATACTAATTATGTTCCTAACTAAAAATTCGAATGATAATCCGAATTTTTAAAAATATTTAATTAAATTATGAAAACAATCACGGAATAGTTCTGAGACCTTATTAATGTAGTTTAGCTTTACACTCCCCCAATTATTTTCCTAGGCAACTATGAAATGAAGTGGTTAGAATTTTATGATTTTTTAAAAAATAATCATGCATTTAAAAAAATACATTCATCAAAAAATATCATAAAAATGTCTTTTTAATTTTTGTTTGATCTTTTGTTAATTATATTTTTTTATTATTTTATTAAAACTGTTCAGATCTATTTTCATTCTTCATTTCAAAGCTAATTAAAACTTACACCAATGATTTGTTCCAACCATAATCCAATCGATTTCAAACTTTCAGAAAAGTGCACAGTAGCATATTTTTATATAAAGGATAAGAAAATTTCGTAACATACAGCTTCCTAATAGTTGCAAACTTGTTTTAAAATATGTAG
This sequence comes from Olivierus martensii, assembly GCA_000484575.1. Lineage (NCBI taxonomy): Eukaryota > Metazoa > Arthropoda > Arachnida > Scorpiones > Buthidae > Olivierus > Olivierus martensii. The sequence goes on from AYEL01045162.1 coordinate 1,580, forward strand.
GAATAAAATCCTAAAATTTTCAAATTTGTCCTTTATTTTTTCTATGAAAATAACCACAATCCAATCGATTTCAAACTTTCAGAAAAGTGCACAGTAGCATATTTTTATATAAAGGATAAGAAAATTTCGTAACATACAGCTTCCTAATAGTTGCAAACTTGTTTTAAAATATGTAGGAATAAAATCCTAAAATTTTCAAATTTGTCCTTTATTTTTTCTATGAAAATATGGTCACCCTAATTATATTGTAAATTTAAAACTTACCCAGTAGTAGGAGAACAACGTGCATTCATTAATTTCAAAGGAATATCAGTTTCAAACTATACTTCTATACTATGTGGTTACTCTTTTTTCTTTGAGAACGCCAGCATTTGGCCGATAATATATTTTCTAATGTTGTGCCCGAATGAAGCCTGGAGTCGAGAAAATTCGACTCTAAAAAAATTATAATATGAAGTGATATGAAAAACAGTGTTAAAATAAAGTTTTAAAACCGCAGTGTACATTCTGATTTAATTTTAAAAATGTACATACCATAATATATATATATATTTTTGTCAACAGATGACGCCACTTTCCACTCAGTAAGAGTACTAAGTGGCGGGCGAAACAAGCCCTTCCAAAGGCTGCCCACCCCTGCGGAGGGGTCAGCTGAATTATGGAGGACGAAGATCGACGGGTCGGGCCCGGACCCCATGATAAATATTTTCAAGGGGTGAGACCCGAGACTCGAACTCGGGTCCTCCAGAGTGGAAAGCCGAAGCGTTTCCACGCGGCCAATCCGGCCCATAATATATATTTATATGAGGCCCCTAGAACAATAAGAAATGCAAAAAATTTATTGTTAACAACTCATTCTCGAAATCCCCTCTTAAAAATGTCCCCCTTGTGGGACGTGTATCCCACGTTGGGAACCACGAGTCTAGAATCTTTAGATCAGGGCTATCTAACCAGCGGCCCAGTCGGCCGAATTGGCCGCATGGAAACGCTTCAGCTTTCCACTCTGGAGGACCCGGGTTCAAATCCCGGGTCCCACCCCTGGAAAATATTTATCATGGGGTCCGGGCCCGGCCCGTCGATCCCCGTCCTCCACAATCCGGCTGACCCTTATCATGGGGTCCGGGCCCGGCCCGTCGATCCCCGACCTCCACAATCCGGCTGACCCCTCCGCAGGGTTGGGCAGCCTGCGGAAGGGCTTGTTTCGCCCTGCCACATAGTATTCTACATGAATGGAATGTGGCGTCATCTCTTGACAAAAAAAAACCCGCAGCCCAACATAAAATCGTAAACTTCCTTAAAATGTTGAGATTTTTATGTACTTATATTTTTTACTTTTTCAAATCCGCAGTAGCATCATAGGACCTGCCCTAGGCGGTAGACAAGGTGGTAGACAAGGCGGTAGACAAGGCGGTAGACTGCCTACGGCGGCAAAATTTAGGAGCGACAAAACCGCCTGAACTAGAGCAGAAAAAATAGGCGACTGCCTACGGCGGCAAAATTTAGGAGCGACAAAACCGCCTGAACTAGAGCAGAAAATAAATAAACACAACTCATAGGTGCGGAATTTTTGGGTTTGCCTACGGCGGCAAAAACGCCAGGGTCGGCCCTGGGCATTATCAAATATCCACTAATAAAGAAAACGATTTTTGTTTCATTTCTACACTGACAATATATAAAAAATAATGAAGTTAATGAATGAAGTTTTTATTAATTAAATACCTATCTACATTTCCTATTTCTCCTATTTTTTTTTTAATATTTCTTATTTCCATAATTAAAACTTCTTGACCCACTCAATGATTTTTAAAAAATTCCTAAACGAAAAGTAGTCAAAGATATTATTCTACGACATTTTTGTTTATTTGTCATGGTGAATATCATATATTGTACATTATTTACAAAATTTTTACTTAATAACTTTCATTAGAATTATTATATTTTATGTGCGACCCGAGACAGTTTTTTTCTTCAAATGTGGCCCAAGGAAGCCAAAAGGTTAAACACTCCTGCTCTAGATAGTCATATACAGTGACGTGTAACAAATAAGCAGTGATATAGGCTAACAACTCATATAGATCCACATAAGTTTAGGCATAAATTTTCCATTTATGAAATTTTTGTATCCAAACCAGAACTCGTTTAGCAGAAAAACGAATAGACTATGTGTATTGAATAAGTTATTTTAATAAAAACACGCTAATTGTAAAACAGATGTGGTTATTTTTATCAATATTTTTGAAATGTGATTTATTTTCAATATTAAATTAAAACAAATATAAAACAACCCAATATTATTTGTTTTTATTTTGCCCGATTTTTCTGCCCCATTTTGCTTTTACCTTATTAAAAACAGGTATTTTTTTAACTAAACATTTTTATTGAAATCTCGAAATTCTCTAGAATTTTCGAAAGGGAATCTTGAATCTCGAGAAACAAATAAATTGCTAATTCGGGAATTCTCGAATCTCAAGAAAGAAAAAAGTTCGAAAAGTCACAATCACTAATTGTCACATATAGACATTTCTTTCAAACATTGATTTAAATTTGGCCAATTCCTATATAAACTTTTATTACAAAATGTTTGGGTTTAATACAAAAAGCTGAATAAGGTTATAAAGATTCAAAATGCTATGTGTTACGTATACAATTCTATTTGAATCTTCAAAAATTATTCGCTATTGAATTCGTCTTTCACAGGTTACCTATATAAGATAGCCTCTGTTAGCTCTGCTCAACCCAATAACATTTATTCAACAATTTTGCACATCTCTGAAACCTGTATGTATGTTCACATTGAGATTCGCATGGTCGTATGGTAAAGCTGTGGCTTACTACCCTGGTGGATCCGGGTTGAAATCCCTGTTTTTCAGGACGGTCCAGGCCCGGCCGTTGAACCCTATCCTTCAACCATTCGGTTGACCCCATCATGCGTGTTGGCCAGCCTGTGATGGGCTCTACAGGTGGCCGCTTTCAGATAAAGTATATCCCTTGTGCGATATGGCGGTTACCTAACTAATCAAACCAAACCACATTCAGAGTCAACAAAAATTAAAGGAGAGTAGTAAGGTTCCCTATATTACTTGTTATGAAATTAATTACCGCAATATCTCTTTTTAATTATTATATATGTTTAATTCTGTGGATAATTATTTCATATAAAAATATATTAACGACATTATTCAAATAGAATAACTTACTTTTGTTTGTGTTATGATAATATATTAAAAAATTACGTATTATAATAGGAAATATTTAAATACTGTGTTTTAAAAATTTTACTGGTAAAGTTTAACTTATAAGCTAGTAATATTTTACCTGTTATCAATTGATTCCAAATTTATTCAAAGTATTTGCATGTGCTTCATACATGATTAACAGAAAAAATGTTATATGTAAGTATTTTTTACATATTATCATTTAATTACAATTAAGGAGAAGTTGTTGTGAATCAAATAAAGATAACTGTATAGTTTTGCTGTTCGTTCAAACTTTTTCTGTTTTAATTTCCAAGGTAAACTAGTTTTCACTCATTTTTAACTTATAGAAATAACAGAATAAACTAAAAGTCGCGCAGGAGATTATTAGGTAAAAATGAAACGACATTTTACATTCATATAATCTGCATAAAATTTTTTTAATAAGCTTATTCCAAAAATTCTTAAATGCCGTAGGTTAACTGAAAAAAAGATTTATATATAATATTGCGTTTTCTAGAGGAAACAGTTTTAAACAGAATTAGGAATAATAAAGACCAACACCCCAACAAGAAAAATGGGTGTTTATATAATAGAACTGTTCAATCATATCCCATTCAGAAAAAGCAATACATCAGATATACATCGTGAAATTTGATGATTAGGATTAGTAAGCCTTTGAGGGATTAAATAATGAAGCGCTGTCGATTGCCATATTAAGGAGGGCCTATCAATGTAATTTAGACTTACTATGGAAGCAAGCATAGTTAATTAAGCAAATAAGAAACACTAGACAATGATTAATGACTGAGGCGCTCACTATTTTTCTGCGATAAACTAAAGGCAGGTGCAGTCTTGAATGAAAACGGCTCAAATAGATTAAACTGTGCATGGAGATCGTATTACGGTAATATCTATTGAAGTGAAAATGCTCTGTTTCTCTATAGGTGCCCAATTTCGGTTTTTCCATTGTCCAGTACAGCGTGACTTCCATTTCTTATGATAACTTTTACAAATTGATTGATGTATTGCGGCTGATTATTATTTATAGGTGTAATTTTTATTTATTCTTATTATTTAATTTACTTCTGATTAGTATGTTTGATGTAGTAGGATAAAATCTTATTTGTTAGATTTGGTAAATATAATAGCATTTAATGAAAAACCTGATTGTACATTATAAATCTATAAAATAGTAAATGTAGTAATAATTTGATTTTATGTTAGTGAATTTTAGCTCCCTGTAACCATTTAAAAGTCAACTGGAAGTATTATCTGTTAGCAAGATGTTTATTTTAAACAAACTTAAGAGACACATTCTGCATCACACCTCGTTTAGAACCCAAGATTGCACACTTGTAATAAGCGGCTGAGGAGGGTCATAAATAGATGAAAACGTTAATAATATGGGAATATATAATAATATGGGAATATTATTATATATAATAATATGGGAATATTATATATAATAATAATATGGGAATATTATTATTACTTATATAGTGAATAGCTAATAATACATTTGTTGTTTTTCCTGCTTAAAGCGCTTTGTGGATAAGTTGTAAAAATTTTATATTGGTATTAACAAGTAAACAGTTTTTGATTTTTGAATTGTTTAAAGAGAATTTAAAAACATAAATAAAATCAACTATGTAACAGTTATGAAAAAAATATTTATCAGGACTCTCAGGCAGCAGCCCGACAGAGACTATGGAGATGGAACCTGTTGTGCCTGAAATTGTATTTTGCTTTATAATGGACATTTAAAACAAAACAAATTCCCCCTCTCAGATATGTGCCCCTGACTCAAAGAATAGCAGTCCCAGGAATAAGTAATAAACCCAGTGCTCCCTCCGACGTCACTTTTGAGGGCTTCAGACAAAGGCTCCGCGGACACATGGTGCTTTCTCATTTTCAAATTTATAAGAAAATTTGATAGGAGAATTTTTGATGTTTCAGAGATACGGGAACAATTTTAATTAAATTTATATCAAATTCTTGTCTTTTTAGCATTGCCTATACTGGTACCGTCAATGATAAAAGACACTGGCAAATACGAAGGGCATTCGTTCTGTTTTGGGAAAATGTAAATAACAAGACAAGGTTAATTTCAAAATGATATAACACTATGCATAAGTATCATATAGCGCTGTGTCAAAATCCTGATAAAGTTGAGTCTTAATAGATTCTGTTTGCATCAAAGTATTATTATCAGATTAGATAATAGTAACGTTATTTATATGTTTGAATACTTTTTGTGGTACCCATTTCTCTTTATATATAACTTAAGGGATACAAAAATCTTATGATTTTAAATTATAAAATTCAGTATACTTTATAGCTATTTGAAAAAAAATGCCAAGATTTTCTAAAAGATGTATATTCTTCTAATATAAATGTAACATTAAAAATTATACTAACAATTGTATCTCTTGCTTCTATGGAACAAAGTTTCTCGAAATTAAATTAATAAAAATTATTCGAAATAGAGTATGAATCAAGAAAGATTAGCGGGACTAGCCATGTTATCTATAGAAAAAGAACTTGAAATGATAATTAAGTTTTAAGTATTAGAACAATTGGCAATACAAAAAGTTTTAGAAAATAGTCAATACTTAAAAATAATGGATTTTTTTTATTTCTGTGATAGTATACTGATTATATAACTACATATATTGAATATTGGTCAATTATACTTAATAATTAAATATGTATAAAATACTATTTGCAAATATATTGGGATCCACTAATAACTTTTTCCCGAGGCTCCGCAAATGGCGGCATAATTAAATCTAAATTGTTATATCCATCTAGAGTTGCATAATTATCTCTTATAACTTTGATATTGTCTCTTTCTTTAGTACTGCTTCTTATACTGTAGAATGTATTATTTTTAAAAGTAACATCAAATCATTTATTTATGTTAAAATAAGTTATTTTTTCTATTATTGTTAAATAAGTTTGATGTTCTGGATCTGTGCTATTGATCTACGCGTCTATTTCAAATTAACTATTAATATAATTTTGACCATATTCTGGACGTTCCATGTTGGAACCTCACGTAAAATTTCTCCAGCTGCCAGGCTGAATTTTGTAAAATTATGAGGAAAATATCCCATTAAATAATTTTTAAGGTCTACAACCGTTGTTGATCCTTACGTTGATGTCAGTGGAATTGGCGAATGTTAAGACCAAAGATACCGGTTGCGGAACTTACACCATCAATATTGAACAATAATACCTATTAATGAGACAAAATTACCTGAACAGAATTGGATATGAAAAAACTCCGTATGTAATCCGTATAAAACCAATATGTAAAATAATGACGATGAAAATTCTAATTTACCATCTACTTTCACATTAAAACAATGTTATTCTTTCAGTAGCATACACGTGTATGCTACTGCAAAAATGAATCAAAATAATTGATATCGAATATTTCGAGCTCAAAATAGAATAAAATCAATATTAAATAGCACTAAGATATCGAATGCCGATTCATAACTATCCCAACTAGCAATAAAAGATAAAAAAGAGGCAAAATTACCTGAAAAAAACTGACTGTGACAAAAAGCGTATTATAAAAATAATCCTTATAAAAATAATAAGTGAAATAACAATTATGGAAATTATAATTATTATTTACCATCTAATTATAGCAGTGTTAGTCTTACAGTCTGTATACTAAGGCGAAAAGAACGTCAATAATTGATAGGAAATATTTCGAAAAGAAAATGGAATATAATCAATATTTAATAGAATTAAAATGTCTAAGGCCATCAGAAAAATTGTACTCGTATGTAGGATTCTAATAGAGCAAATTGAACTACATTGATATCATTGTATTGAATATTAGTAAATATTTGTCGGTATTATTCTATTGCGTGTACAATTTTAATGCTCGGAAATAGAACAAAATCATTACTTAATAGGAATAAAATGTCTAAGGTTGTAATGGAAACTCTACTTTTATGTAAGCTTTTAATAAAGCAAATTGAACTGTATTGGTATTATATTATTGAATATTAATAAATGTTTGGCAGTCCTATTCTATTGCTTACGCAATTATAGTATTTCAAAGTGAAATTTAATAAAAATTAAAAATTTCACATAAATTTTGTGCAATTCGTTAATTATTACTATAAATGAGAAATATTAGATCCTATTTTACTTTAATTATACATAATTATACACTGAATTAATTCAGTGTATTATTCTTTCTTCAATAAGTACAATGTTTCACTTTGAAATGATCACTACGGTAGCAGAATACATTAATATAGCATGCACCAACTGCATGGTAATTGCACATTTTCAGGATATCAAACTTTTCATATAATATTTATATATATTCAGATTTCCTAATTTTAATTTTTGTTATCTAACAACAAACTAACTAGATGAGTTTAAAAATAAATATCTGCCTCTAAACAAAACGCATATTTCAACCGATATAGGTGAAATTTGCGATATTAGTATTTCTTAAATTTATTTGTTAATTTAAGCGATATCGGATTAAAATATAGGGATACTATGAGAAATCTTTTATCATAAACTTTCTTATATATAGCAATTCAATTCTGTTAATCAAATTTCAAATATAGACAGAATATTCTTTAATTAAATGTGAAAATTTTGGTCCAAATAAGATAAAATTAAGAGATGTAGAAATGTCTCTATAGGTCACATCATTTAACCGATTTCAATTAAATCTTGGATATATTGATAATTTTTTCTTAGATGATTTAATGCTTGTAAAAAATGCACCGCAATATGCACAAATGAAGAAAATAGGAAAGCTGTCATAATGAACTTTTCTACAGATTTATCTCACATCCAGTTTTAAACAAATTTGATGTAATTTTATTATTTTATTAAATGTTTTCTAAAAATTTCATTAAATAGGAAAGAGCGTGTTTAAATATCCATTAACATATTATTGTTAGAATGTTTTTCTTAGATTATATTTATCTAAAGAATAAATTATATCCAAACAAAAACATCTAAAAATCTTCAAAAAATCTTTATTAAAAGTAAGCTACCTAAAAATTAGGATATTTATTAAAATTTAGATGCGGCTAATTCAGTTGACACTATTGAGCTTCAAGCAAGAAATCGCATCTAAACTGTAACAAATTTAGATCATACTTTCGGATTTATTTTCAGAAATAACAAATTATATGAAAACACGCTCTAAAGTTCTTAATTAAACACTTAGAAATAAGAATATATTAATACATTGCTACACGAATGATATTGATATAGAAATTAACTTGAAGAAATTAAAAAGATGGTGATGATAATCAGTACAGGTAATTTCCTGATTATCATCACCATTACAAATTACTGTTTAAAAAATCCAACACAAATTTAAATTATTTTCTACTATAATGAACAAGTTTTGTCGATAAGTTGATATATTTATAAATCAAATATCAGTAAATTTCTTGCATTTGAAAGGTATCATTAAAATAACAAAATTCGGTAAGACAGTTATTCCTTCAAAAAAATTAAACGGCATTTGTTTTAAGAGTATTTATTAATGTTACTAATATTTGCACTGTATAACTGAAATTTTTAAATTTATTTATATAGAAATTTTCATCTTCGAAGCCGAAATTTATCATTCTCTAAGGAAATCTCATATTTTAATAAAGTTTAAATATTAATTAATAATTATTCTTTTCTGAAGTTGAAACTATAATTAAATTAATCAGATATTTGCTATTTTTATTATTAAATGTGACTTACGTATAAATTTAAACGATATATTAATCGGAAATATCAAATTTATCTTTATTTAAAACAGATATTTCCTTCTTTTCTCTTTGAAAAGCGAAAATTCTAAAATGTATTTATTTTACTAATCGTCAGCAATAAATAAAATACAAGCACAACTCGTTTAATGGCGGTTGTTTTTCAGACGATGATTTGAAGCGAATTTCGCTGTAAAGAGAATCACTTCTTTTTCATTTGCTAATGCATATAAAAGCCTAAAAATATTCTTATATTACTAATCTATAATTAGTATCATTACGCCTAAAAGACTTGGCCAGGTTGTTGCATTTTAAAGAATTTATGTAATACTTTTGATGACAGGTTCGATTCCGGATCTCATATCTTGTGTTTTTCAAAATAGCTTCAATCTCGGCATTTGTGTGTTAAATTAAATTTTACATATCTATTCTAAGTTTTATTTTATACAAAATTTTCATTTTGAAATAAAAAATAAACGAATTGAATATAATTGAGATATGATGTATTAGCGAATCGTTATAAAGGGAAACGCTTAACGAGTGGTATATCTTATTTCAGTACAATGTTCTACTTATTTAGGATATTTTTCTCTGAAATTTTTAATATAAATTATAAACATCTGTTTTTAAATATGTTTATATTTTCTAAAGTATTGCATACTAAATGAATATCATTTGCTCTTTTTTTTAATGAAAATATCATTGACATTCTTAATCTAATTTCACAATATAATTTAGTTTCTCATTTCAATGTTCAATTGTTCACTAAGGGATTTTATTAGTTTGACAATATTTGTAAATAAATTTTTGCTTAAAATTTAATAACGGTAATGAACATAACAACATATACAGTTAAACCCCAATAAGATGCCACCATCCGTACCATAGAAATGAAAATGAACACCGAATTTATTAAATTTAATAAAATACAATACATTTATATTTAGCATTCAAACTTAGCACTTCTAAAAACTGTATACATCGCAGTATAATATATATGTCGTATATGTACAGTACTATATAGAAAACATATCCATCTCCTGTTTTGATCCTCTACTTTGAATTCTTTGTAAAACACAATGTACACTGCTTACGGTACAGTATCCTAATTTGCTTCAATAAACGATGGAAACGATTTGGTTCTTACTATCTAAATTTTCTACAAACCAGATGTGAACAAGGCAAAAAAGACACATGATTAACCGTTAAATTACGTAAATTTGCATTATCTTTATTTTTAACACAATTATGTATATTTTTAATTTATATATTCTAATGTTCTTTTATGATATAATCTACACTGATGATGGACAAATCTCTGATAGTGCTATATATTATATCAGAGTATTGTATTATAATAATTATAATTATTTTATTTTTCATTCTGTGAAGCAGTTTATTACATTACATTAAATTATGTTTAACCACTAGAAAATATAATGATAATTTTTGCTGAACATTAGTGTTTGTTAATAGTCTAAAATTGTGTTGATACTATATTGTATAATTATAAATTAAAAGATTTATACAGTCAAACCTCGATAAGACGGCCCCGTTAAGCTGCCAGTAAAAACGTCTAAACAAATATTCCTATTCGTATTGTATTTATCCTCGTTAATCCACCAGGGGCACGTAAAGTGAATTATAACCCGAAGTTCATCAGTACTGTATATACAATATTAAAAGTTCTCTGGATTCATTTGTAACCAGAGGTAGGAGAGATGGAGTTAATTGATGGATATCCAAGCTGTATTCAATGCACAATAGTCAATCTTATTTAATTTAGGCAATATTGACTTTAATTATAGTATGGCGTATTCCTTTAAAATCAGCTGTGAGAATCGCGACTATATAATTGTATAGTGCGCATTTTCTCTATGATGAACTATTAATTATGAAGAAATAAGTTAAAAAGAAACGAAAAGAAAAGTGAAGTGCAGATGGATGAAGTTTCTCGTTTGCTACGGAAACTTCTGATTAGTTTATTTTTCATTCTGTTCAATTGGGAGAAGTTTCCGTAACAAACGAGAAACTTCTCCCAATAAATAATACAGAAAAGAAAGATAAATTTAATATAATTATAAATAAAAGAAATAGTTTTGTAAAATAATATATAAACATCCTCAGGAAGATGTTAATTTAACGATAAACAATCGATTAATGTGTCTCGATTATCAGCAGAATTGTATATACAAAACATAAGTCTCGACGAAACACGAAACATGATGGCGATGACGCGAGATCAAATTGCGGGGAGGTATCGCCAGGAACGAGATAATGTAAACGAAAGATTAACTTTGTAAAAACAAAGTACGTGGGAAGGAGAAAGAAAATAGGTACGGACAGAGGGTGAATCCAGAGTTGGAAAGAAGGAGTCGAAAAAGAAAGGTGTGTTCTGAAAGCTGTCCAGAGAAAGGATCCGTATCGAACTAAAGTGGTGTTTTGTATGTGTACTGAAAGGAACTGTAATAAAGAGGAAATCGACTTAAGAGAAGTCAGAAAGAAATAACTGTTCGAAAGAAGAATCAACTTGTGATTAAGAGGAACATTTCAACTATTGGAACTTTAAAGACTTTATTGATTAATTATAAAGGTATTTATCGTTGTCGTCATTGCATCACTGGAGATATATCTCCTCTCTATCCTTATCCATGAAAGCACCACATATCTGCATTTTTGGCTATAAATATCCTGACGCCACGTCGCTCTGCAGACCCACACTGGTGTCAGAAGTGGGATTATTTGAAGTAAAAAGGGAAAAAACAAGGAACGACTTAAGTGTGGCAAGAATTAAATTTCAAAGATGGAAGGAGAAGCTCGAGTTGATGCAGTGACACGTCTGGAGACGACAATGGGATCTTTTGGTGTTTTTGTCAGCATGCTTTCAAGTTTTGGGGTGAACCTACTTCTCGTGTGACTGATTATTTTGACACGATTGATGAGATAGGGAATTTAGCCTCCTGGTCGGACCGCCAAAAATTAGGGATTGCAAAATGCAAGCTGACAGGAATCGCTTGCGAATTTGCTTGGCGAGATTTTAAAACAAAAGGTTTGAGAGATTACAATGAGTTTAAGGCACAAATGATAAAGCGCTTTTCAAAGGTACCTTACACGATCAGACTGCAAAAATTTCAGTCGTGTGTGCAACAGAGGGGAGAAAATGTATAGACTTACGCAGCCAAATTGCAGGCTCTCGGTGCAGAAACTATTATAGATATAAATAGCACGACAGAACAGGACAGAATTGTGGTCGAACGTTGTCAAAAAAGGAGCTCGATGAACGATTAAGATTACAATTTTTAAACGGGATTACGGATAAAATTAAGCGTAATGTATTATCACATGATCCTAAAACATTTGACGAGGCGCTAATCGTAGCTACGCACAAAGAGTTAATTGAGGAAGTAACCGGCAGAATGCGACCTTTTGTAAGTGAAATAGAACTTAGCGAAGACGATGCTATTGCAACAAAATCTACTACGAGGAAGTAACCGGCAGAATGCGACCTTTTGTAAGGGAAATAGAACTTAGCAAAGACGATGCTATTGCAACAAAATCTATTACAACTGAACAGAACACTCAAAATACCAATGAATTAAAGGCCGCGATAAAGCAAATTAACGACAAGTTAGAAAAATTAGAGACCAAACGAGAAAACCCAATAAACTCACAAACGCAAACGACTCCGACTCAAGCAACAGCAACAGAAAGTCGACAAATACCTCATTACGAACCGCAAATACCGCCCCAACTCGTTGAATATGGTTGGTCCCCGCAACACTATACTTATAGATCTCCACGATCAAACTCAGATAAAGTGGCAATTTCAACCCCGATCTGGAATGATTCAGGGATATGAAAGAAGGTCTATGCCGAGATTTTTTACACCCCGAAATATGGGTACGTCATGAGGCGGAGAACAACAGCGGAGACCGTTCCCAAACTCACAACGGATGGCAGAGAGATGCTCGCGTTTCGTTCCACCACAGAATTTTCGAGGCAGCAATCGTGATCAGTACCGCAATAACAGAAATTCTTGACTAGTGTGGGTCCAGCTGAATACAAATCATCGTGCGGAAACAAATAATAAGCGACAAATGCCTTCTCAGGCTGTTGTCTTGGTAAAGGGGCCAAATAAATGCAGCGATACTTAGAAAATGGAACAGAATGCAATGTAAAGGAATGAGTAAAACAAAACTTGCTGGAGACGCGGATACTAGTCTAAAATGCTTGATAAATAATCGGTCAAGTTGTCTGACAATAGATACGGGCGCTATAGTCACTTTACTTTCAAGAAAATTTGTAAATATCTTAAGAATATGCTTAGTTCCTTCACGCGACTCACATATAGAACTCTAAAGTGTCCCAGGCCATTTGATAAAAATGTATGGAAAATACGAGTTTGATTTTCAAATCAGATCATTAAAATTTAAGCACGAATGTTATATTGTAGATTCACGGGTAACAATTCCGAATGACGGCATTTTAGGGCGCGATATCATTATCACACATCATCTAACGATTTCTTTGCATAAATCTATGATTACACTGGCCAACGGCACGCAAATAAATTTTAAAGGCCAAATTTGTAATCAAGCGGCCGAGAGAGAGTCCATTCATTCGGCAAAATGCCTCTGGTCATACGGAGAATGGATGTGATGAAAATCGGGATGGCATTCAGTCCATTCGGCAAAATGCCTCTGGTCATACGGAGAATGGATGTGATGAAAATCGGGATGGCATTCAAACGAATCTTCGGCCCCATAACAGCAGTGATGCAAAGACCGTCTACCTGTTGAAAGACAAAGTTATACCACCCATGTCGGAAGTTATTCCGTTGGCGAAGGTTAGGGGAATTAATCAGAAAAATCGGATAGATGTAATAGAGTCGGAAATTTTGAACGAATCTGGACTAATCACGATGGATGTGTTAGTCAAAACGAAATTAAAGGGTAAAGTACCCGTTAGGATTATGAATGTTACAAGTAGTTCAAAGAAATTGAGCAAACATGAACCTGTAGGAAAATTTATGCATGCGATTGAGGAAACAAAGGAGCAGATTGATACCGACAGACCATGAAGGGCCGCTGCCATTGTAAATATGATGCAGAAAGATTTTGGAGATCTTTTTGATTAAACTAAGATGGGGAAAGACAAAAAGAAACCGTTGTTAAATTTATTATACAAATATAGACATGTATTTGCGACAAACAATTACGATTTAGGATATTGTTATATTGTTGAACATCAGATAAATACAGACACTCACCAACCAATCTATTTGCCACCATATCGAATTCCTTATCCGCAGGGGGAGAAAATGAATGAAATAGTTGAGGAGATGTTGCGAAACGAAATTATAGAGCATTCAAGACACTCGCCAACCAATCTATTTGCCACCATATCGAATTCCTTATCTGCAGCGGGAGAAAATGAATGAAATAGTTGAGGAGATGTTGCGAAACGAAATTATAGAGCATACCGTAGGAAAATTTATGCATGCGATTGAGGAAACAAAGGAGCAGATTGATACCGACAGACCTTTTTGTAGTATGCTAATTCTTTCAGTTTTCAAGCAGAAAATTCTTGTAGCATGCTAATTCTTTCAATTTTCAAGAATAGAATTCTTCTTATAATATGTTACTCCTTCTAGTTTTCAAGAAGAGAATTCTTCTTATAGTAACCGTATAAAATTATCTTACTGACTGAGATGATATCTTCTCAGTGAAAGCAACTTTTTCGCATCAGAAACCACATTTAAATACGAAAAACATGAAATTAGTCATGAATATCTTTTATTCGTTGCAGAATGTTCATTATCTACATGTAAACATAAGTAAATCAGTGACAATAACTTTCACGATTCCTGTAAATCGTCTACAATATTCTTCCCTGTGCCAAGTAGATCAACTTTCTTTCTTTTATTATCCTACAAAGAAAACTTAATCCAGTTGGGACTTTAGAGAACTCATAAAGGCTAGTGTTGAAGAATTTCCTATAATAGATGGTAGAGCCATAAACTAGATTGAAAGGAGGTTCTTTCCCTTATAAAATATGAATTCAATCCGAGCTTACAATACATATATTTGTTCGGTAATTATCTAAAATTAGTACCAATGTCTAACTGTTACTCTAAACTAGAACTATTATTGGATTAAATGTATAGGCTGCTGTAAAAAATTGTCTCTTAAGATTCTAGTTATTTTTTTATCATCTGACAAAAGAATAATCGAAGGAGAATAATGTTTACATTTTTTCCACACAGTCTGCAGATTTAATTCAACAATTATTCTAATTAAAAACTCTGTAAATATTTATACAGACACGATTGAACGAAGTCTCAACATTTGTTGACATTTTTCATTCATTAATTTACAAAAATAGTTCGAAGAGATAATTTGAATAATTCCAATTTAAATAATATAAGATGTACAAAAAATTATATATATATATATATATAAAATACAAATTATGGCATGTATTTTTATGTTTTTCAAAGTAATGAAGTGGAAAAAAACATAGCTGAATAAGTAAAATATTCCTAAAATATTTTACTTATTCAACTGTGTTTTTTCCCAACTAGAAAAATCTTTGAACAGTATGAATAAGTTATGAATTAGAAAATAGTCTAAAATGTACCGTAAAAAAAGAAGAAAGTATATATAAATTATTTTTTCATTTAATTTTCTTGGTGACCCCGACGTTGTTTGTCACAAAAATCGAGAGAGAGAGAGAGAGAGAATAGTAAAAGCGTTAAAGACGAGAAAGAAAGTAAGGATGATAATTTGGAAACAAAGAAAATTCAAAATTGAATTACCTCTTTACAAGATTGTAAAATTGTAAATCTAATGGACATTGATCAATAATAATAATTTGCTAATCACGTAACAAAAGTAATTTGCCGGATTACAGATGCTATTCTATTCCCATTCGATATTACTCTACTAGCTATCAGTATGATGATTGAGAAATTCTTATATTACTCATAATCCTCTTAGGATTTTTTTTTTTAAATTTAATTTTTTATTTGGTTACTTTTGTGTAGATTCTGTAATATTTCAGTAAAAATTTAACAGAAATAAGGAAAACTTAAAAAAAAAAAAATTAAATGTGAATAATATGTGAGATACTGATAATCCTTTCAAAAATCTAAACCATAATGCGATAAATAGATACTATGTATATATTTTTTAACACTGAAACATTATCATCTTGTAAGGAACCGTTCAGAAACGTCAAAATTATCACATATATTAAAAAAAATAATTTAAAACTTGAATATTTTGCAATTTTTTGGAGATATTTCACATATGATCTGATACTTATTTAGATGAAAAGAGTAATGACATAAGATCACTGTTGTAAAATATATCTAAGATTCATTTAAAACGACTATAAAATCTTTCAGGTGCGACAAATAGTTTTAAAAATATTAATATTTTTTTTTGGTTTTGAACAATCGCTATCTTATATACCCACGGTAGCCAAATTGCGACTCTCTGGTATCTTCAATGTGACTCCATAGCATGAAAGTTAGTAATTAACATGGAGCCAATACTTACTTAATTTTAAAAAGTAATAAATTTATAATTTATTTATTGTAAAAAGTAGTATGCATCAATATAATAAATAATTTTTGAAACCATTGTTAAGATTACTCGAGAAAAAAACTGATGCGCTTCTCAAGCATCAGAGATTCTACTATATGGTCGTAGTGACATGAAGTTTGGCCACTCCTGTTATATATGAAACCATTTGGCATCCTAAAAATTAATAGGCATGTACTATGGATCCTGTAAAATTAAAATATTCTAGTATATATGGTTGTCCAGATACATTATGGACATTAAACCAAACACAAAACACGAGTGCATATCGATAATTTTTTGTATAAAAATGGCTGAAAAATTATTTATTGAATCATTTTAAAGTATTAACTACAATTTGGATGGAACAAAAAAAAATTTAATTCATATTAACGAGCATTTTTGTTTGCTTTAATTTTATTAAGCTGAATTTTTATCATTTTTAAGAGATTTAAATGTGAAGTTTTGTACTCGTAAATTGATAAAAAATTACAAGAATCGCCTCTTATAAAAATTTATAAGTCGAACTCTGAGCTAAAATTTGAGCTTATAATTCAGAAACTTTAGATATGATTTATATATAATTCGAAACCATAAATAATAATTCGAATAAGTTATTCATGACGAAAATTCCAAAACTGCTTGTTGGAAAAATATAGAATTATATAAAATCAAATTAATGTATTTATATTTATTCAATTCTGTCTGACAAATTTTTATAAGAATAAAAGTCAACATTATATAATTTGATCTCACGTCAATATAGGAGGAGGAATGAATCATTTTTGACTCCGGGCTGTATTAAAACGCGGTAGGGGATGTCATTCAAAAGCACTCTACCACGTGACGTGTAAATATTGACTTAAAAGTTGTATTAGCAATCTTATTTTCATATTTCCAAAGGTAGTTCCTATTGTCTGCGTAATATTGTGGGTGTCATTGTCCGTTCTAATCATTACAGGTTTCACTTATTTAAATGTAACTTTATGCATTTCTAAGTTAATTAAATTTTGTTACAGTTTTGGCAACAAATACCGAACAGCAGCAGCAGCAGCAGCAGCCATGTACGTTGGAAGAGTTTCATCGTTGCTTAAATTCTTTACAATCGGTAACAGCGAATAATGATTTGACCTTTGCCTCTACAAGACATGAACTGATGGACGTTTGCAGGTACGTAACAATCTTATTTATGTTTTTTTATCGTAAAATTGCGGTATAAGAAGAGTGGAAAGGTGAAAATATACGTAGCTAAACAAGTGATAGATGCTTAGAAAATATGCTAACAATATTGTTGAAGATATTTATTTCGTTTTTTTTTAAGTAGTTAGATCTTGCTATTTATTTAAATAACCTTAATAGTTGCGCTATCTGACGTTTAATTAACTTTAATACACCGTACATGTCACTTAAATTCCACATAGTAGTCTGTTATAGTTATAAATTAGTGGCAGCTGCTTGTGCTTGAATAGCACAGTGTAAAGAGTAGAACTGAAATTACGTCACTTAAATTCCACATAGTAGTCTGTTTTTTTAATTATAAATTAGTGGCAGCTGCTTGTGCTTGAATAGCACAGTGTAAAGAGTAGAACTGAAATAGGATGCATTGTGCTTGAATAGCACCGTGCAGTGTAGAACAGAGCAGTGTTGCATTACAACTGCAATGTAGAAGCACAGTGCAATGCTGCATACAACTAAGTGTAGAACACAATGCAGTGAAGCACAGCTCAGTGCTTCACAACAGCAGCAGTGTAGAAGAACAATGCAGTGCTGCACTACAACTACAGTGAAGCACAGAACAATGAAGTCGAACAGCCCTGTGCAGTGTAGGAAGGGAATCGAACCTGCAACCTTACATTAAGTAGGATACACTGTACTTGACTAGCACAATGTATCTTACTTAAGGTTGCGGGTTCGATTCCCTTTTTACAAAATATCAGCATTTAATCCTTAATTTTTTTTAATTTTCACTAAAATTAACTATTAAAACACCTAACGCTACTGTTTGTCAAGTTGGTTTAAAAGTTTAAATGCGAATAAACTAAAAAAATCTCATAAAATAATTGATAAATCTTCACTTTACAACTTTAAAAAGCATTTAAATTCATATCACTCTTAACCACTGCTAAAGTTTTCGAAATTTTTTTTTCTGTTGTTATTTTTTTTATATAAAATTTATCTTTCTTGTTATTAGTTTTGCAAACATCAGCGTTATTGACAAAATTTTTTTCCTGATCGATTTCCAACCTTTGATAACAAGTAAAAATATGCCTAGTAAGCATAACACGAAATAGGAGTCATAATGATCCATCAATGTTGGGTTTCGCATTACTTTAGGGTAGCATCATTTGATGTAAATTGTTTCTATTGTAGTATATGCAATAACAAGAAAACTATTCTATGCAATAACAAGAAAACTATATGAAATGGGGTAACATTTATATAAATAAGCGATAAAAATGACAAACGAGTAGTGTTTCTGCACAATGACTAAATGATAAAATTAGAAGTAAAATATGGAAATAAATTGTTTAATTTATTAATTTTATAATAAAAAATATAACAAATTTTCGTTGGGATAAGATTAAATAAATATTAAATTATGTTAACTTTTATTTAGAACTCGTTTATAAATAATCAACATTAAAGTATTGTTTAGTTCCTCAGATATGTATCTACTGATTTCGACAAAAGGATAAAAGTATAAAATTTATCTTAAAGGTATATAAAATCGACTTTATATAAATTAAATTTATGACATCAGGAAAATTATAACAGTCCTATAAATAATTAAAATGTTTTTTTTAAATATATAAAACCCGATATTTTGATCTCTTTCCTGATAAATTAATTAAAGCGTTTAGAATATATTAATAAATATTTATTATTGATAAGCATATTAAGTTTGTAAACAGCAATCACCAATATGCAGAATTATATTCGAGTAATTTTGACCATAAAGGAGTTGTTTATAGAAGAATCAGGAATATTTTTACTTAAATTGGAATTTGTAATTCGATATTAAATATTTCTCGTAATAAGTTAGTATAATTTATAATTTTTAAAACTTAAAAGCATTTTTTTTATGCTGCAATTTTTGTATTATGGTAGATTGAATGAACGTAGTTAAACTAATCGAAGTTATTACTTCTGGAGGATGAATATTCTTCGCGTTGAAAGTGGATCATATCGGAGCAAAATTGCTTCAAAAGTTTTATATTTATTATGAAAGAAAGCATTATACTTGGTAGAGCAGAACGTAGAATCGACTATGAGTCATAATATAGATTTCCTCGAAAGTATTTTAAAACCCACGAAGCATTCTATTGTGTTTCTTAACGATTTGCACTTAAAAATTCGGGAATTAGGTAACATGAATTGAATATAAGGCTGAATTTGCATGAAAACCCCACAAAATATCGCGAATTTTTGCGATTTGGAGAATATACAAAGTATAGTACAGCATTAGATGTTGTACATACTAGAACATCGATTAACATGTTATTGCGAGCTTTGCATGGCTCACAGTATTAATATGCATGCAGTTTCAAAGGAATATTATGAGATTTGCTTATAATTACAGTACAGTATATTTATGCACATTTCAATCCTCATTTCCTAGTTATGAACTCAAATGCAGATTTTTCTTATTTTTATCATCATGGATATGACATCTGTAAAGTTCTAATTATGTTTGAATGTATTATCATTAAAAAAACCCATTAAAAGTTTTCTGTCATTTCGTCTTCGATATTACTCTTAGATATATTTTACATCATAATTATTTATTTATATTTATGACAAACATTATAATTTCATTAAAACATAATTATGAGGAAACTGCTCCACGATCTATAACAGAACAATAACTCAGTAAAACAACGAAATTGAAACGACAAGCTCAACGCTCATAGTGACTATTTGTTATATCTTCGCTTGAAGGTCCTATCGTATCGAAGGTGCAGTGTAAGTAATTATATGGGTTACTTACAAGTTAGTTAACTGAAAAGTTAACTTGTTAAACTATAAATAATGTCGTATCGAAGGTACAGTGTAAGTGTTTATATGGGTTACTTACAAGTTAGTTAACTGAAAAGTTAACTTGTTAAACTATAAATAAATATACCTGATAACATAGCTGGCTTCATCTATTATAAATATAATTAATGTTGCCACGAATGCGTTATGATTGATGGAAATGGAGATCAGCTGGAAGATTAAAAAATGGACATCGAAAACATGTTATCCAAAAATGGACATGTTATCCAAAAATATACCTGAGATTTAATATAAATCTATCTGTAGAAATATATTAATTCTATCTATGAGGAAACATCAACGATCATTCTATCTGTAAATACACAGATAGAATGATTCTTGATGTTCCTTCACAGATAAAATGATCCTCGATTTTTCTTCACAGATAGAATGATTCTTGATGTTCTCTCATAGACAGAATGATCCTCGATTTTCTTCACAGATAGAATGATTCTTGATGTTCTCTCATAGACAGAATGATTCTTGATGTTCCCTCATAGACAGAATGATCCTGGATTTTTCTTCACAGATAGAATGATTCTTGATGTTCCCTCATAGACAGAATGATCCTCGATGCTCCCTCACAGATAGAATGATCCTCTATTTTTCTTCACAGATAGAATGATTCTTGATGTTCCTCACAGATAGAATGTGAGGAGAAACATAACTGATATTTCCTCACATTTATGCTTATAACCATTATTAATGGACAAGAACACAAAATCATGTTATATAATTTAATAATGTTAAGTGTAAATAAATCAATAGTGATAGAGAACTATAAAATGTTTACTTCAAGTAGAATTTATTTAAGAATGGATTCATTTAAATTAAAAAAAATCCAAGCAATTTGAATACGATTTTAAACAAAATGACGTTTGAAAAGGTTTATTAAGGTTAAAAGCATCCTTAAATTAATTAAATTAATTAGAAAGTGTCTTATCGATTTATTTTTAATTGCAGAGACCTCCAAGAAGGTGTATTGTGCGTGGACGATCATATGAAACGCTGTTTTACCCCCGTACAAAGAAAAGTCTTCAATCAAGTAGTGGCAGGTGCTCGACAGGTGATTGAAGAACTTTGTGTCGATGGGCCAATTCAACAGTGTAAGGATTTTTCCCCTTTTCTGCTCCATCGAACGTTTTCCCTCTAAGTAGAAAAATTACCTTGGGATTATTTGCATAAAAAGAATTCTGCTGAGAAAATTTTTGTTGAAAAAAATAAAATAAAGTGAAGTAAAAAAATTCCGCATACGCGAGATGCTAAAAAAAAAAAAAAAAAAAAAAAGAGAAAAATATGCAAAAGATTTCCTCCTGCGGTAAAAAAAAAAAAAAAAATAAAAATAAAAGAGAAAAATATGCAAAAGATTTCCTCCTGCGGATAGCTGAATAAAAACATAAATCTAAGATAACTCTTTCTATTAGTCTGAAAACATCTTAAAAAATAAAATTTTAAATTTTTTATAAGTAAATATTTAGTTATTAAATAGATATTTTGTTTTTAATCCTTAAAAGTACTTTTATATCACTTTAAAAAATTTTTACTGCATAGAATCATAGATCAATACCAACTATAAATATATATAGATCAGAACTTTGTTTATAGGCTTTCAAACAATTTTTCTTTTTTTTTTGAAGGAAAACATGTTGAATTTCATTAACATTTAA
Organism: Olivierus martensii; assembly: GCA_000484575.1. Lineage (NCBI taxonomy): Eukaryota > Metazoa > Arthropoda > Arachnida > Scorpiones > Buthidae > Olivierus > Olivierus martensii. Next base: position 23,821 of record AYEL01045162.1, read on the forward strand.
AATTATTATATAGTAATGTATACATATATATATTTCTTTATTTTTTAGCATATTTAAGACACGCATTATGCTTTAAAAACCTATCTCTGGACGAAGACAAGTGCGCTCCTCTATACCAAAACATATTAAAATTATCAGAAAACGTCGAAGACGAACCAGACGTAGAAGACGGACTCAGAAAATCTTGTTGGTGAGCTAAAATTTTTACTTTTAAGACGAATAAAGACGTGAATATTTTGAATATTTAAACGGTTCGATATATATTTGCATCACAAATCTAATTGATAGCAAGTTAAATAGAGAAAGAGAAAACTATATAGTTGATTTGAATAAATTTGTTTAGAATAATTGTTAGAACTAGAAAATGGTAATTGTTTTACAAAGGTAACTATTAGAAACTTTGTATATAATATAAAGTTTTACAATAGCAGAATCGGATATTTCGTTAGAGAAAACTGTTCAGTTGAGTATTGATATTTTTGACGAACTTTTATTCCATTTGGAGATGAAGATGCTTTTAAAAAATTCTGTAAAACCTTTTTTATTTTTTAATATATATATATATAAATTTTTCCCTATCAAAGCACAGTCCCTTTCAAATTTTTATATATGTAAATTTGAAAGGGACTATGCTTTGCTAATACTGTTAACGTGCTGTATCTATCTACAAATCAACTAAAGTTGTTATTTAAATACGTTTAAAGGAAAGTTTTTGTTAATTCTATCAGCGTAAACAAACGAAAATGAGTTTTATTTAGTTAAAATACTGTTTTTGATCTGTAAAGTATCATTTTTTAATGCATTTTAAACAAGCTTTCATCGCCTGATGGACGTTGTCTATCGATGCAATTAAAACACTTAGTAAGAGTGCATTATATGCATAATGCCTTCTCTAAAGTAACATTTCTTCTCAAGAAGGCTATAAATATGTAATGCCTTCTCGAAGAAAGAATTTATTACAGTCATTAAAATACCTAGAAGAGTATCCTATTGATCTTGTTAAAACATTTATAAGAGAAATTCTACGGATACACTTTTTTCGAGTAAAAGAGAGCAAAATAAAGATTTTTAACGAACTTCTATTAGAAAAATTGATTTAAAAATATATATATCGATTATAGTTCTAGAGTAACGCCAATTTTTTTTCGTTTTTTTTTTTGTCTGTATCAGTTTATTGAAACAAGATACCTCTAAAGGTAAAGGAAGAAGATGAAAAAAAATTAATATCTAACAAAAAATAGAGCAAAGAAAAATAAACAATTTTATCAAAATTCAGCACGAATAAAAGAGCAATAGAGTGTAAATTTATCGAATTGAAAAATTCTCCAAACAGAAAAAATAAAAATAAAAATTTTTATCTGAAACATCGCGTATGATTTCTTATCAAGTTTGAATGCCAGGAAGTGGTGAGAAATGATTGCACCACTGACAACGTATGCTAACAAAAGATCTGTTTTATAGGGAATTATGAAAATGCGAAACATCGAAAAATGAAGCATTTCCAACGATAAATTTAAAATTCAAACCCGCACTTAACGTTTATCAAAACTTTTTCTTCTCCTTCTTCTTCCTCCTCCTCCTCCTCCTCTTCATCTTCCGGATTGCAATTACAGAATGACGAAAATTGCTTAGTGTTAATTCGGAACTTTTCGCTCTAAATTACGCCGTTCTAAAATATATTAATTAAAAATCCGTCCGATAATAACTTTTAATTAACCAAATTAAAAATCCTAATGAAAAAATTAAGTGCATCATAAAAAATTCAAACAAATTAAAGTAAACTATCGGGAAAATATTGGCCAAATTCTACCTACTTAAATATTTAATGTCTCCGTTTTAATTTCTTTTCCCCCTCCTTCTTTCTCTTCAAGATTTAATTTTTATCCTTAACAAAAATAACAATTAATTTATTAATGATTTTTAATAAATATTTCATAACTTTAAATTATTTATAAAAAAAATCTACCCATCCATTAAAAACCGAACTTTATAACAGTAAAACTTTTTTAAGCGATTAAAGTGGTATTTAAAATTAAAATTTTGTAAAATATTTAAATTAAATATATCGGAAATACGATATTTATTAAATTTTTAATAATAAATTGCAAGGTTTTTGAAACATTCATAACGAACCAGATTAGTTAAATATGCAACGAGGAAGTTTTTTTTTTTTTCTTCTTTTTTTGTGCATTTAACCTTTGGCTACTTCATCTTAAGTGCTTCTAGACTAAAATTAGCAAGCTATTATTAAAGGAAAACTGCCGATATTAACTTATAAATAATAAAATACTAGATAAATTATTCTATCGGATGTCAAAAGTATATTGCAGGCAATGTAAGCCAAATACCAGAGGAAATGATGCGAGAGCATATTTATGAAAATTAATTTGCATAAAATTAGAATATTAACATTATTATTATTAACAAGTGTTAAAATTATATCTAAATTACGAGTAACCGTCAATAAGTTACGTAACGCTGACAAGTATATAGAGTTTTAATGCGTTAACCTGATATTAAAACGAAAATGCTGTATTAAAGGCGCGGCGTCATATTTATGGTAAATTTACTACAGTTGTTTTTTTTATGAGTTTTTTATTTTAATATTCCAATTTCGCATATAAATTGATTCTTGTGGATATATTAAAACGAAAATGCTGTAATTAAAGGCGCGCTGACTATTTATGGTAAATTTACTACAGTTGTTTTTTTTTATGAGTTTTTTATTTTAATATTCCAATTTCGCATATAAATTGATTCTTGTGGAATTGTTAACTTGCAAAAAAAAACATAGATTGACTCTTGTGGAAATATTAATTCTCAAAAAACATAGATTGACTCTTGTGGAAATATTAATTCGCAAAAAACATAGATTGACCCTTGTGGAAATATTAATTCACAAAAAACATAGATTGACCCTTGTGGAAATATTAATTCGCAAAAAACATAGATTGACTCTTGAGGAAATATTAATTCGCAAAAAACATAGATTGACCCTTGTGGAAATATTAATTTGCAAAAAACATAGATTGACCCTTGTGGAAATATTAATTCGCAAAAAACATAGATTGACCCTTGTGGAAATATTAATTCACAAAAAACATAGATTGACCCTTGTGGAAATATTAATTCGCAAAAAACATAGATTGACTCTTGAGGAAATATTAATTCGCAAAAAACATAGATTGACCCTTGTGGAAATATTAATTCGCAAAAAACATAGATCGATTTTTGCTGCTGTTGTAACAATTATATTCGTAAAAGCTGGAAAAAAAGATAAAAATCAATTATATACTTAAAGATTAAAAAAAAAGCTGCAAAACAAACCTCATTGTTTACTAAAGGCTTTCTGTATTTTTTAAAAGCCGCTTTTATGCAAAAAAACATTTTAAAAATGGCTATATGTATTCACTTTGCCTATCCACAGCATATATCGCGAAGAAAGCATCGCACAGAACATCGAAATTTCTGTGATCATTCGTTGTTACTTACAAAGATACATCGGTTCTACGTGGTCTCATTACAAGATGGAGGCTTGTAGAAACAAGATTGACCATCGCTTGAAGAAAAAAAAAACATTAAAAAATATTAAAACATTCGATAGCTCTGATATATCTGTCTCACTCCAATGATAGTCATTTGAATTTATTTATTTATTAAAGAGAATAGTGGTCTGTACTCGGAATAGCTTATGCTAGCTATAGCTTCGAGAAGGTTGAAGTTACAAGGATATAGAGAAGTTAAAAAAAATGTCAGAAGAAAATGTGGCAGATCACTAGGGGAAAGTAGTTTTAGCTGCATTCAATGCAGTTTATACATTAAAAAAGTACAAATCAGTAATAAATATACGATAAAGTCTTCCAATTAGGAGAACTCAACAGTTGATATCAATATATACTTTATATTATGAAAACCCCGACAATACGTATGCACATAGTCATTTGAATATTATTTTTTAAGGTATACAGTATTTTATAAAACGAAAACAAAAATATTCCAGGAAGAAAACATCAAAACCATTAAAATTTTAAGCAATGGTATTCCTTTACGTCCAGACTAAATAATTAATTTATAAAATCTCCATGTGGGATTTATAAATTAAAAAAAAATTTTATATCGTTGTATCTATATGTTGCGCTCAAGAAAGATTTTTCTTTATTAAAAAATATTTATTACATAAAAATTTCTAATTATAATGTTTATATATATATAGTCGGGTCTCTTTTTTATGCGGTTTTGAAGTTATGTGGTGCAATATTTCACTGAAATTCGGAATTTCTCCATAATAAAAATTTCTAATTATAATGTTTATATATATAGTCGGGTCTCTTTTTATGCGGTTTTGAAGTTATGTGGTGCAATATTTCACTGAAATTCGGAATTTCTCCATTGTACATAATGAACTATTCACTCATATTTATTTTGTGATTAGTTTCGGATAATTTTTCATCAGAATTGGAAGGTATCCCTAATTTTTCAATGTAAGTTAGGACTTTTTGTACGAGTTTTTAAGAGACCCGACTGTACACATCTATATTTTTTTCTGTAATTTTGAACGTCGTTTACTGACCACTGCTGTTTTATTAAAATAATTAAAGATATATCCACTTATTCTCGAGAAAAGTGTAAGAAAAATAAAATAAATCGAGCAAATATTTGTTGCATTTTCTAAATTGTTTTATTTTACTTTTAAAAATTTACATTTATTATTTTTTTTTCTTTAAATTATTTCATGGCCTTTCAAAATTACAGATTGAAAATTAGTTGATAACCGATTTTTCCTCTTTCAACTTTTATATTCCGGGAATTTAATATTAGAAACAACTACATATTTTTCTTTTTCTGAAGTATCATTTCAAGAAGAATTTTTCAAAAGCAATTAAAACCGAATGAATAACAAGTAATAATGCATAATAGGAAATTCCATTTGATTTGTTTTAAAAAAAGAAAAAATAACCATCATTTCAACTAAACTTATCTTATTAATATATACATAATTTTTCTAGGAAACGAGATTATTCACTTTTAATTATTTACGAGAGTAAAATTTCACTTAATTAGCTTAAAGAGAGAGAGAGAGAGAGGGGAAAAATCTTATTTAGAAATCTTAAGGCAACAACAATTTTCACTTCAAGAATATTTCGAAACATTACCAGCGTAATTATAATTATATTAAGTGTTATACTCTCATAATAAAGAGTAATGATACTCTCCAGCGGTATTTTAATGTGATCGTTGATATAAATTCGTTAGATTGTAGAAAAGGGGACTTTATACAGCCGTAGCAAGGCAACCAGCAATGGTCTATTGTGACCCCCCTGTTGGGGTCACAATAGACCATTAGTGGATCCCCAACAGGATCCAAGTGGTTCCCAATAGGGAGATCCCACAAATGGTCCATTAGGGATCCCCAAAGAGGTCATTTGGGACCAATAGTGTTCCCCAACAGGGGGACTCCACCAATAGATCATTAGGGTACTCAACAGAGGGGTACACAATAGAGCATTGGTCCCGTAAGAAGTCTCGTCTTGATCATGAAAGACTTATCATTTTTAATGGGGCTGTAAAAGATCTGATGCAGGAAAATGAAACCCAAGATAACCATTTCTTAGCCCTGAAAGAGCCACACATTCATATAAATTGTGAAGAGGAGTTTCATCTCCTTCCTGACATCATCTACAATTGGGACTATCAGCAATCCCAACTAGATAAAGATGCCTTCTAAGATAATAGTACCCTGTGATAATTCTAGCTTCATTTTTATGCAATGTAAGCAACTCTTTAGTTCTCTATACAGAAGGATCTAAAATAAGAGCTTTTGCTTGCATTAGTCCAAGAGGCCCTGTGATAATTCTTAATCTAATTTTTATGCAATGTAAGCAACTCTTCAGTTCTCTATACAGAAGGATCTAAAATAAGAGCTTTTGCTTACATTAGTCCAAGAGTGGACCTCCAGTGGGTTATAATTTTATATTAAATATGATATCCAAATTTTTATAAGAATCAAATAGAAAAAAGAATATTCATTCTTTGCAAACAAACGTTTCTTAATTTATCAATTTTTACATGGTTAAAAAAATTTTTTGTAGGTTGTCTAAGTTAATTTTATCTAACTTTTTAAAGAATATTTTTATGAAGTTTCTAAAAAAAGTATTTTAAATGCAGTGCTTTTCGTGAATTCGTCCACTGCAAATATCTTCACGTCTCTCAAGATTGCGGATCAGAAGCTGGAGAATTTCTTCAAGAGCACTTGGAGAAGATATCTGGTCCTTTAATATACGAACACTGTGCCACTTACACTTACGGATCAGAAGCGTGCAGTATAGCAAATATAAATCTCTTAACGTCCTTTTCTTATTTTCTTATTGTATTTTCTGTCTTAAATCATTTAAAGTGACTTCTAATCTAACAATCTTCTTTTGTATTAAACTGTATTGTAACGGAGGAAAAATCGATTGAAAAGTGTTTACCACTTATTCCCGAAAGAAATAAACCAATCAAAGATATCTCCAACTTGAAGACGAATGGACTATTTATAGTTAAAATTGTAAACCATTACTACAATTTTTAGAGGAAAAAAAAAATATTCAGAAAATTGAATTACGATAACTTTCTTTTTAAAAGTTTTCTAAAAACTTAAAAAAAAAATTTTATTATTATTATAGAATATATTTCCTTGTGAATTTTTGTGCGAAGAATGTTTTGATATATACAATTTTTCTATGTAGAACGTTTTGATATAGAATTTTTTCATCGTAAGAGAAAGTTTTTTTTGATCTATTTTTTTTAAAGATCGATTTTTTAATCAGTTTTGTTGTGGAATATAAGTTTCAAGAACTGATACAAATTTTCGATACATTTATCTGATGATTTTTAATAGCGTAATGATTTTTTTATAGTAAACATTATTGGATTTTTCTGATGAATTTCTTTCTTTCTTGAGTAAATGCTAGTCGCAAATGCATCTTTCTCTATCACATTACTATGCAAGAAGCATTAAAAAAAATGAGTTCAAAATTTCCAAAAAAAAACGCATATCAGTGGTTTCGATGGCAGACATATCAAGTTAATTTTCTTGAAGTTTGTATAAAGATTTGGATTTATTTATTCGGATATAGTTTGTTGGTTTTCTAAACATTCACTCTCTCCAAGGATGGATCAGATCAGTACGATAAATTCGCGCAACATTTGTTAGACATGATATTAAAGTATCATTACGTGTTATCACTAGCTAATCCCTAACATGGAGGTTTAATGTTACATCAACGTTTCGTGCATCAGAGATTTTGTATTCCATCAACCAAACTAATTCGAATTATTCTATATTAGTTGCTTATCGTTTTAGACGAAACTGATACGCGTTATATAGTAAATTTGTGTGAACACAGATTATTAACTGTTACCCGAGTTTAGTATTTGCAGAAGATAATGATAATTGATAAACTGTAAAATGTTACGTGGAGAGAAAATTTGTATCGCGAATATCTGATGATTAAATAAAGATTTTATCTGTTCTCATAAGTTTCGTCTCTTTAATGTTTTTCTTTTATAATTATCATTCTTAATAGCAAAAATCTAAACTAATAAATTTTATTTTAGAATTTGTGACTGCAAACAATACAAAAATATGTAACGAGAATCTAATACCATCTTCCATTCTATTTTTATATATATTTTTTCCATATCTGATAGAAGAAAAATCAAATAATCTGCATGATGGAGATGACTGCTTGTTCCATATTCACCTTTTTTTTTTTTTTATCAAATACAATAAATTTATTTTCCTGATGATATTGAAAAATATTTTCTACAATATTTCCGTGCATGTTATGGAAAGAATCCTGTCAATAATACACGAAATCCGATCTACAATTATAATGGCTGCTTTATCCACTTGTTAAAGCTTTCAGTTACCAGAAGAAAATGCATGGAAGCTACTAAGTGGAGTTTTTATACCTCAATTGAGGCAATTTTCCAATTTTCTAAAATAAGGTGTAATTGAAAGATTCGGTTACGGTAACTTAAGTCATCATTCAGTCCAATCACTATCACTCACTGGTTTTAACCTCAAATCAGTTTGGAGCTCTACTGGAAATTTCGGTGTTTTAGACTTATCACTGGAAGGAAAAGAACACGAAACTTTATCAAAAATCTAACTCGTGTTACTAAAACTACCACACTTGTTCGTATTATTCATCAACAGTGTAGTTTCTCTTTAAAATTTTAAAGAAAAACTTGTTTTAAAAGTCTGCAATAAATTTTAAGAAGGAAGAAAAGTTTTAAATAATTTAAATATCCATTTAAGTTTTCGTTAGTGATTGATTATCAACTGTCGAGACCTTATTCAGTCAAGTTATGCCCCTTTAAACCAAGAGATTGTCACCTAACATATAATCGATATGCGTACACGAATGTCCTGTACACATGTCTATTAATCACAGTTTCATAGAGAACAAAAGTGAACTACACAATGTCACCCACGTCACGTGCAACTATCATTTTATCACTCATTTAATTAGTGTGGCACCTTTCTAGCGTGATCCGACGTCTAGGAAATGGTTAGAGTCTCGAGCAGGTGTTCTGTCATTCACATACCCTCCCTTTTCTGTCGAAATCTTCGATTTTGCCTGACAAAAGATTATATTTTTCCAAGTCGAACTAAACTAACAATGAGCTATAAACACATCGATGGCGATTTTGATTGATTATACGTCAGAATTAATGGAGTAATCGATTAATTTGTCTAAATATATCACTGCAGATATAGATTTTGATTGGACTACAAAACGTGTTGTTTGTTACACAGTTTTTTAAATTCTTCACTTGAAATTATTATAATTATTATTATTACTACAGCCGAATGTTATTTTGTGATAAAAATAACCAAAAATTTAATTATTTTATTCCGATATAACGATTCAAATTTCGTAAGAGAACGTTTCATCCGCGAAACGCGACGGCGCCTTCCATTCGCTTGGCGCTTCGCATTTAATCGAAGTTTATAATATACTGCAGCTATTAATCTGTTAAAACTGTCTTAAATAGAATCCGTAAAATTTAATTTAAACTATTAAAAAGTCCAAAGGTACATATAACTTCCTAAACTTTATTAAATTTAACATACACGCGGTCGAATTTTATCGACGCGACAGCGGCACGACGTCAAGTTCTCTTTTGCTTTATAATGCAAGGCGTGCTATGTTAGAATCACCATAAAATCCTAATTTTCATATTGTTTAAGATAGGTCTTTAAGTAGTCCTATAAAAATTTTATTAAGAATGTTATATATATATAAATGTAACGATTACGTAAAATATTAAACACCTGCAGTTGATTTTTAGAAAATTTTTGATATTATTGAGCGAAGTCATGGCGATTTTCTCGGAATTTCGACTGCTTGCACGGAGTTTATTACAGCTAACTACTATAATATTAATGAAAAGTATGATAGGCGTGATATTCTTAGGTTAACAATTGTTATAACCCGAAACACACGCGTTATAACTCAGCAAATACTATTGTAAGCTGCGGCATTTATGAAACAGCAACCAATAAATGGAGTATATAGTAAAGAACATCAACTACTGTCGAAAATAAATTAACACTAACTTTTTTTTTAACTTTTAATAGTCCAGGTTTTATGAGGGAAAAAAGACTTTTGTTTGAATAGGCGCGCTATGGGTAATGGCGACTCTACTCTGCGAATTCTTTCAGGGGATATAATCGAAACTTAACTGTTGAAAGGAACTACTTTACGACACAATTTTCGTTTTTCAAGACGACTTTTAACGATTAGCTATAAGAATAAAATTAAAGAACAAAACATACACCCCTTTTTTTTCTCTTTTTTGTAACCAATAGTTTCACATAAATATTGTGTTAAGTAGCTTAAGAAAATATTATTGATTCTTAGATAGGAATAAAATTTCTGTTAAAATTCACTTAAAACTTTTATATGTGAGATACTCAGATGTTGGCATAAAGGTTTATCTGATATTATCTTGCTGAACTATCCATTTAATATGGTTGTAACATTCTGTTATGGGTTTTTCTGTTGGTGTATCCAAAGACAAATTATTACAGTTTTCTCGTACGGGTATATCCCTTACAAAGGGAGGATAGAAACTGTGTTGTTTGTAATTCTTTTCAATAAAACTTAATTAAATTCAAAACAGTGAAAAGTAAATTTATTTTTACATCTTTCATACGTTTCTAACCTAATTAAATTAAACGCTATTTATAAAATAAACGTCTCATTTATCCTTAGGAACAAATGGATAATTTCCTTCCTGAAATCATTATTATACCTTTAAATGAATTATATTCGAAGTTTAACATAATCTAATATTAATATATTCGATTTCCCTTTAGGAAATCCTGTAACGAATTGTATCCTGTATCCTTTCGAACATTTCAAAACTACGTGTGCTTAATATTCATATTTATAATTTGCTCATTATGTCAACAGTTATGTTTAAGTGAATATCTCATGTTTTCTATGAAAAAAATAAAGATAAATCCTTTTTAATGGTGTTTAAAAAATGTCAGTACGTTTCCATAGTCGAAAGGAGATCGCTGTTGGATAATTTATCTCGGGATTATCCTGGAAAGTACGAAAACTTTAATCTAGAAATTAAATTAAGTATAAAACTTCACTTGGTGACTGTTTTGAATAAAAGTCTCGTTTCTTCGAAGATCTAAATTGAATGATAAACTCATAAATTTCTCATGAAACAAACCCGACTTTAAAGAATATCTTGCTTTAAAGGTAAATCAATATCGATCTATTCAACAGTTTAGAACGAGTCGGTAGCAATAAATTCCGTAATTCTTTAAAGGCTTTTCTTATGTTAAATTTGATAGTAAGCGAGAAAAAATGATAGAAAAAAATTTATATTTCACTTACTCTTCCAAATAAGACACAATTTTAAAACTTTTAGAAGATTAAATATAACTAGAAATTATCCGATCATATAAATGAGAGGAAAACTTATGATTTAATCTTATAAAATTAGAGTATCACTCGAAAAGCTCTTCGAACTCGTATATGAAATCATTAGATGACGGCCATTATTAAGTTATAGCGCCATCTTCAGATATTGTTTTTTTTAGAGAAATTACAATTTTAATTTCATTTTTACTATTAATAACAATAAATAATTTTGGCTGTCGCAGACATCCAAATATTACGATAAATATTATTTAATATTTATCCAAATATTATCTAAATATTATCCTTTCTAACGATACACTATTTAAAGAAATCGGTAGTTTGACCGAAAAAGGGACATCCATCCATCCATCCACGTTTGACTATTAATATGTATGATTAACGCGATCTTTCTCTTTGAAGTTTGTAACAATCGGTCAGCAGTCGCTCTTTGTAGCGTATGATTTAATCTTGCACATGAGATGAATATCGTAATACATTCGCAACTTCAACCCGAATCGCATTATAAACCGCGTAATCTTCGTAATCGAATTAGAAATTTTACAATTCGGATCTTTACTTAATATTTTCATTAAGCGTTTAATAGTGGACTTCCCTTTACAGTAACCATCGACAAGAGTACATAACCTTAAAACGAATCAAGAGTCATTAATTATACACTGACTATTATCACAGTATTAATTTTTATTCTATTAAAACATCCCCTTCGATATTACATAAAACGTGATAACGTAAACATCAGTCAATTTATATGGTTACAAAAATTACGTCACGTCATTATTTTATCGTTAAAACCTCAAAAAAGAAGGAGAAAAAAAGATAATGAGCTGTTTAAATCTGCCATTAACAACTTTAGATGAGAAACCCGATTACACTTGTTTATGCTTTAATTAATCATGACATATGATATGGTATGGTAGAGTATCAGATGACCGACACATGTCTTTATTCCCTGAAGTATCCTGCTAACTAAATGTTATCTGAGTAGGAAGAATAATTAAATTTTGAGTTAAATAACAAAATCCATTTATTTTGTCTGTTATCAAGCATTAAATTTAGAGATTTTTTTATGAGTTATTGTGAACGTCTTCATTATCTTCGATAGAACATTTTATAAATTTAAAATTACTCAGAAGAGGAAAGATTTATGTTCTCGAAAAAAAAATAAATAAAAACATATGTCACAAAAACTCACCTGTTTTTTTTCCTTCTTTTTTTTATTATTAGAAGAAAATGTCAAATAAGAAAGAAATTTGAAGGTGTATTGAAAATGGATTTTCATCATTTCTCGCGGATTCTAACCTTGTAAAGTCCACTTATTCAACAGAAATCAGTGACATATCAAAGTAGGAAAGTTGTTGAAGTTCCAACAACAAAAACTACCCAAACAGCAAAGAAAGAAAAAAAAGAATACAAGTCAAAATCCTTTTGTATTGCTACGCTTCTTAGTTTTTGCCTCCTTTCAAGTTACTACAGTAGTACAAGTGACGGACGCCTAGCAATTTACGAAGAGCTTAGCGAAAAAAGAAGAAGAGAAAATAAAAATTGAATTTTAGTAGTATTGGCAGAATGAGAGAAGAAAAAAAAATATATATCTATTTTTTTGTGGCTTTCTACTACATGTTGGGACATTGTCAACTATCTTTTGTAGGTTCTATCAGAAGTTTGTAGCCAGAATTTCTATTGTTCGATTTTGACACCCAGTGTACAGAATGGCTTTACTTGATGGCATTTCTGTAACGAATGATGAATGGTTATACTTGATGTGTCACACTAAAGACTACATATAATACAAAGTGTAATATTATGTTCGAGATTTTCTTAGAATTATTCTAGTTTAACAGCATAACAATCAGTTCCGACAACCGGCCGTAAAGTATCTGGAATCAGATTGATTGGTATCAACCATCAGCGTAACCAATTTCAAAAACATTTTTTTTACTATGTTATGGAGAAAAATGGAATAAAGATTTGAAATGGTAACTGAAAACATGATGCAGTTAATCTTAAAATCAGTTAAATAAGCTAAATTATCGCATAATATTAAATTTAAAAAATTATACTGAAATTTCCTTCTCCTTTAGAGATTACGCATCTTGTTTTACATAGAATATCACGCAAATTTATGTCTAAATCTTCTATTTTATATATATAAAACATAATAAATTTCCATAGAGTAAAGTCGGGAGAGACGGCGCAGCTAAGTATATTCATATTCTGGAGCCAACATGACATTGTGGTAATGATTATACATATAGGAAACTGTCATTCATTTGTTTGAACAGCGTAGATGCTTTATTTAAGATAATTAAAAATCCATATTAGGGTAAAACTGGGAGAGATGGCCTACTTTTATCATTGTTTACTGATAAAATAATTAATAATCATAATCAAAAACATTTGTTATTCAAAATATACATGGAACCGTATGAAAAAAGTAATGTCAAAAAAGTAACAAAATAAACAAATTTTCAAGTTTTTAAAACTTGAATCTTAATTTTAATTTAACTTAAACTTAATCAACTAAAGCTTGTAATATAAATTAATTCAATAGCTAATATTTCAAAATTTAAAAATATTTATAGATAAATAATAATTAATTTTCTTTATAACGAGATTTTAAAGCCAACGTTTATTGTTATATTTCATTGTTGTTTATTGTTATTAACGTTTATTGTTGTATTGAAAATATGAAAAAAACTTTCAAAAGTATGGAAAAATGAAAAAAAAAAACCTTCAAAAGTATGGAAAAAATGAAGAAACCAAAGATTAGTTAAGCAGCCATCCAAAGTATGGAAAAACGAAGAAACCAAAGGTTAGTTAAGCAGCCATCCAAAGTATGGAAAAAACGAAGAAATCAAAGATTAGTTAAGCAGCCATCCAAAGTATGGAAAAACGAAGAAACCAAAGATTAATTAAGCAGCCATCCAAAGTATGGAAAAACGAAGAAATGAAAGATTAGTTAAGCAGCCATCCAAAGTATGGAAAAAACGAAGAAACCAAAAACTAGTTAAGCAACCAAAGATTAGTTAAGCAACTTTCAAATGCATGGAAAATAAACCATCTGACCCAATGGTTTTTTCTAGTTTTTCAAACTTTTTCAATTTGCCTAAATAACTTTTGATATTAGTTTTTGCATATGGTTCCATATGCAAAAAATAAGCTATTTTCAATAATAAAAGTCTTTGATTACGATTATTAATAATTTGATATGATGATATGATACGATGCCATTTTGTCTCCAAAATATAGTATATTTAGCTGCGTCGTCTCTCCCGTCGCACCATCTCTCCGACTTTACTCTATTTATGGAAACTTATTAAGTTTTATATACATAAAATAGAAGATTTAAACATAAATTTGAATGATATTTTATGTAAAAATAACTATCAAATTTATCAGTAAATAAAAAAGTGCGCCATCTCTACCGGTAACGAAGAGTATCAATAACAGAATTTCGAATGGAGAAAAAATTTTCTCAAAATTATAATATAAAAAAACGCTTTTCGTTTCTAATTAAACAGATTTTTTTACTATTAGAGTTTTGTTTTCTTTTTTTTTATAGTTAAATCTTGTTGGTGTTATTTTACAGGTGATTTAATATCGACAAAAAAAAAATAAGGGTAATATATCCTATGAAAAATATGCCTATAAAATCCGATACTGCAGATTAAAGTTACCCGACTAAAGGAATAAAAAATAATCCAATAAAAATAGGAAATATAAAATATGCCATCTGAAAGTGAAATATAAAAAAGCAAAGAAGATTATAAATAGAATTTCAGGATGGCATCAGCCAAATAGCTCGTAAAGATACAATAAGCTTTATTAAAGAGAAAAAGTAGGATTAACTTTAAAGAAGAAAACAATAACAATAAACGTTGGATTTAAAAATGGCGTTATAAAGAAAATTAATTATTATTTATCTATAAATATTTAAAAAATTTGGAATATTAGCTATCGAATTAATCTATATTCCAAGCTTTAGCTGATTAAGTTTAATGTAAAACTAGCAATAGCAAGCTATTAATATATACACTTCTTTCCGAGTTCACCTATTGAAGAACATTACAAACTGAATGTAAAATAAGGAAAACAACACGTTGATAGAGAATTCTGTATTCAAGAAGAGGTTCTTTTAAGAATTTCCTTAACAAATTATCTAAATTTTATAGTTTCTGGGAAATGTTTCATGTAAAAACAGATGGATATGACCATTCTTATGGCATTTTAAGCAATAAAATTTCGAAGAAAGAAAATTACAACGACTACTACATGCTAATCCGATAATCAACTGTAGTTTTTATTTTCGAGATTACTCCACCCAAAATTTTTTTTTATTGTCAATACGTCATTATCCTCCGCCCGATATTAATAAAATGAGAAAAAAGTCGGTCAAAAACACATTTTGAGTGGCAAAATATATTACGTTAAAGCTATTAACGTTAACTATAGAATTATACGCGGATCTTCGTTACTACTACCTAAACTATAGTGACGTGACGCCATAAAAAAACGGGAAAATGCAGACTAGGAAATGGAAAGGGGTCCAAAACATTCCAACTTAGTAAAATCCGGAAGTAATTTCCGGTTGGAAAAACAGAGGAAACGAAAAAAAAAGAAACACTTGTAATAAACTATTATTGAGTCTGCGCTTATTACGTCTCATAATCTCATCCCCTGTTTCATTTATATGCAAAATAGTATTGCTTTTTATCTTCTCCCAGATACATTTTCTAGTTCCAGAAAGAGGAAAGAAGAGTTTTTCTTCTAAATATGCTAAATATTCCAGATCTGAATCGAAAAAAATTTCATCGACTTGCAATAATTAATTTAAATTTCGTAAGCTTTTAATACGAATTCTGGTATACGAATGTTAAATAATTACGATTACAGGATGTTAAGTTTTAATAAAGTTTGGCATGTTTTCGGTATAAGTCACAAAATATTCAAGTTTTAACGATTAAAGTGACGTTAGATGTTTACAATTTACTTAAACTCATTAGTCTATCTCCCGAAGGAAAGTAGTGCTTATAAGATCATTACGTGTGTGTTTGTCTAACTGTTTTGGCTAATAACTTTTGAAATAGTTAATAACACATTTATCAGATTTTGTAGATATGTTAGTCATTAAAAAAATGATCGCTACAGTCTCATCTTTTGACTCTTCCTTTTAAAAATGCCGAAACTTCAAACTTTTCATGTTTCCTTTAATGGAAGTCGAGCATTTCAATCGAGCATCTTTAATTATTCCAAAATTGCTGACATGTTCAGAAAATAAGAGATTAGTTCTTTACACAATCGCTTGTATTAAATTTAAAATGAAATTTAAAAATATTAATATATTTATAGTAGGAACAACGTCTTCTCAAATCATCCTTTTGGAAGAGAGAATTAAGTCCTTTATTTTCTTTTCATCTCTTTCCTAAGAAAGAGAGAATAAGGGACTTAATGCTCTCTTTCTTAGTCTTTTATCCTTAACGACTAGGAAAGAGAGGAAGTCCCTAACTCCTTTCTAAAGGAGATCCCTAAGTCCTTTCTCTTCTAAAGAAGGTCTTCTCTTTTTTAGAAGCAAAGACTTTCTTTATAGGAACAACGTCCTTTCAGATCATCCTTTAGAAAGATCCTTCAGGAAGAGAGAATAAAGGACTTAATTCTCTCTTCCTAAAGAGAGATGAGAAATAATTCGATTAGGAAGATCCTTTATGAAGAGAGAATAAAGGATTTATTTCTCTCTTTCTTTACAAAGAGAGAATTAAATCCTTTATTTTCTCTTCCTAAAAGAAAGAGTCTTTTCTTCTCCCTACAGGAAGTCTTTTAGGAAGAGAGAAGAAAGATCGCTTCTTTCTTTTGAAAGGAAGATCTTCCTAAAGGAAGAGAGAAGAAAGGACGATCTGAGAGGAAATTTTATAAGATGGACTGAAGAGAATTAAAATTTCCTAAACTCCTCAAAATTGGATTTATTTCATCGAAATATAAATATTTTTAAAAAATTCATTTTGATAAAAAAATTTTTCAACAGGTGATAACCATTAAAGGTATTCGGCCATAGAAATGAGATTATTGATGGTTTGTTCATCAATCAAAGTAACAAAGCTTAGGAAGAATGAAGTGCAGCAGGTTCTCGAGATGTGCACCTGTCCTTTTGATCATACGATGGTAATTAGTTTTTATCAGATTTGATGGATAATAATGCTCGCTCGCTTTTGAAGCCATTTTACTTAAGCCATCTAATAATTAAATTTTTCTCCAACTTTTATGAGTTCACTAACAACCGAAAGTGTGACGTAAATTTACAATTTATGGAAATTACATTATTATATTAATTTTTATTGTACTCGATAAAATATATTCAACTTACGTTTATAATTATTTTCATAATTAGCATAATATTTTCTCGGCAGAAGAGTCATTTGAACTGAAATTAAATTTTGAATAATAAAGATTGATAAATGTTCATTACTCGAACTATTCACCATATGCTATCATAGAGGAGAGATAATACTTTTGTTGCTCACAATATCTCTTTATGTACTAGCTGAGTGGTTAGCATGCTAAACAGAAACCTTTTCTTTATTATTACATTAACAAAAAACTTTTTTGTTATCATAATAAAACACGAATTTTGTTTTTAATTGCATAGCGTGATCGCATCGCATCGCCATTTTATTATGCAAATGTTGCTCGACGTTATCACGTATACGCTTTTAAATATTTAGAATATGGCATTGCAAACTTCTTTATCTGCAAGTATGCAAAATTAGAATTGAATACGATGGTTAAATTATAGATTATTAACGCGTAAAAGCCTTTATATTGAAACATTAACCAAGATCAGATCGAAAGTTAATCAGTTCTGTTTCTCTGACAGGAAGATTCTCTGTTTTGTTTAACTTGCACTCATTTTGCCATCAGCAACTGTCTGTTCAAACATCAGAAACTGTTCAAATCAACGACGTAACAGTAATTAATGATTGGCTAACTATTACCTAAAGTGAATAATTAATTCGAACTATAGCAACATCCCACATTTGGTAAAACTATATATATACTATTCTAATTTTATGGATGAAATTTCATCGAAAAGATTAGTAAAAACACTTTTCGTTTACAGGTTTGAATTATTTATAAGTTAAAAATCCTTTTATAAATCTAAAAATCGATCTTAATTGTCGTGCGAATCATAAACTTGGAGAGAAACAAACAGCCAAAGCCGCTGATTTTTAAAAACGATTTAAATAAAAAATTTTGGTTTCGAAAAGTCAGAAATAAAAAAAAACACCTTTAATCGAAAGGTTAATATATTCATATATTCTCTACTTGTTTTAATCTTTACAGAGATTTGTTTAAAGGTAAATCCTTTATAAAAAGAGGCAGAAACTTATTGTTGATCTGCAGGAGAATAAACTTAAAAATATAACATTTTTATACGAAAAAATTTAACTTTTAGTGCTTTCTCATATAAAAAGCATATGTGAACTTAAGGGAGGTTTCAAAATAAATATTAAATTTTGGAGCCTGTGCTATATAGATCAGTGGTTCTCAACCTTTTCATAAATGCGTAACACTAAACTCAAAACCTCATATGAAAAGCATATGTGAACTTAAGGGAGGTTTCAAAATAAATATTATATTTTGGAGCATGTGCTATATAGATCAGTGGTTCTCAACCTTTTCATAAATGCGTAACACTAAACTCAAAAATTCAAAAATTTCAGTACCACCAACAAAAATATTCCTCGTATACGAATAAGAAGTCAAAATTATACACATACACTAATCATGTGTCTCGCATACCACCAGTAGTGGAACCTATCACTAATGGAAATTGATAAACTTCACCAGTGATAGGTTCCACTACTGGTGATTCTCATCCTTCACTAGTGGTAGGTTCTACCACTGGCTGTGTTTCACCACTGGTGGTTCTCAACCTCCACAAGTGGTAGGTTCCACTACTGGTAGTTCACTATTGATTGAGTTTCACCACTTGTGGTTCTCAATCTCCATCAGTGTAGGTTCCATTACTGGTTGGGTTCCACTACTAATGATTCTCAACCTCCATCAGTGGTAGGTTCCACCACTGGTTGTGTTTCACCACTGGTAGTTCTCAACCTCCACCAGTGGTAGGTTCCACCACTAATGATTCTCAACTTCTATCAGTGGTAGATTCCACCACTGGTGGTTCTCAACCTCCACAAGTTTCATGATTGAGTTTCACTACTTGTGGTTCTCAATCTCCATCAGTGTAGGTTCTATTACTGATTGGGTTCCACCACTAATGATTCTCAACCTCCATCAGTGGTAGGTTCCACCACTGGTTGTGTTTCACCACTGGTAGTTCTCAACCTCCACCAGTGGTAGGTTCCACCACTAATGATTCTCAACTTCTATCAGTGGTAGATTCCACCACTGGTGGTTCTCAACCTCCACAAGTTTTATGATTGAGTTTCACTACTTGTGGTTCTCAATCTCCATCAGTGTAGGTTCTATTACTGGTTGGGTTCCACCACTAATGATTCTCTACCTCCATCAGTGATAGGTTCTACTACTGGTAGGTTCACTACTGATTGAGTTTCACCACTGGTGGTAGGTTCCACCACTAGTTGCGTTCCACAACTGGTGATTCTCAACCTCCACCAGTGATAGATTGAGAACCGCCGCTATCGATCATTAAAAATGTAGTTTTAGCGAAATGAAATATTTTAATAAAAAGATATTTTTCCTAATATTATTTTTATATATTATTAAAATTGTTTAACGTGAAATAATATTTAAAACGTGTTACTTAAAATAATTTTTATCCATTGCTAAAAATTTATTTTATTTTATTTTCAAACTTTCAAAATCAAATTTTCATGCAGAGATTATATGGCAAGCTTGCAAATACAAAATATGCAAATTTGATATTTATAGATGGTTAATTAGATCATTTTAATGATTAATAACTCGAAACAGATTGTTTGTACTTTGAAATTATTATTATAAATCCCATTTCATATTCATGATAATTTAATTTAATTTTCTCCAAAGTTATGATATTAATGTATTTAAATGAAAATCTGGAATATTTTGTAAACTCGAATATTTTCTTGTGTCTAATTTTTATATTTTTTTTTTTTATTTTGAAGATGGAGGATTAAAGTGGAATTTTTTTTCGTTGATTATATTCGAGTCTTTCTATTTTCTCATATATTAATATTCATGTAGATATAAAAAAAAACATTATACAGTAGCGAGTACTGTATTATTTAGATAGGTTGCAGTGGCATTTTTATATCACTTTATTTGTACACTGTTTCGCTTTAACTTTCTGAAAGAAGCCAAATTTTCTCAGCAATAAACTTATTTGTAATTTTTTTTGGTCGTTTTCTTCCTTTTTTTGTACTAAAGAGGAACTAATATAAAAAGGTGTTTAGCTTAGTAAATAGGATCGTTTTTTATAAAAAAAAAAACGATTTTAATATGAAATTCCTGCGATGAAAATATTTTAATTTAAAAAAAAATTAACAAAAGATATCCCTTTTTCTCTTTCGAATAAATTTTATTACAAGTTTGATGTTTAAAAACCTATTTTATGCCAGTGAATATAATGAATATATACATAAAAATTACGCTTATAGAAAATATTTTTATATAGAACTTTATGTTATAAATAATAAACTTTCTTGTGGGAATTGAACCCAAATTTTTATTTATTTTGGAAGAAAGTTTATTAATAAATCTTTGAATATTAAAATAATGAAGAATATTCTATCAAATTTACTTATTTTTATCATAAATATTGATGTAAAAGTTCCGTACAAAAATCTATAAAATAGTGTCAAATTTTTTACAGAATTTAAAAGAAGACGATAGAATTATCATAAATTTAAAAATTCATATAGATCGATCGAGCAGTTTTTGGGTAAAACTGGTCCCGTTCGTAAGCGGATTGACACACAGACGCGTTTTTTTAAATTTTATACGATATTTTCCATGTGAAATCAAGTTTCTTATGTACGAGTCTACAGGCGAAAAGCTTTGTATTTATTTATTTTTTTAAATTAAGCAGTTATTCGGTTGGAAAGATATAAAAGTTTAAATAGAATATTAATGTATCAAATTTACTTATTTTTATCATAAATGTTGCTGTAACAGTTCCGTACAAAAAGCTTTAAAATATCATCAAATTTTTTATAGAATTTAAAAGAATACACTAGAATTATCATGAAATTAAAAATTCATACAGATCAAACAAACGGTTTTTGAGAACAATTGGCCCCTTTGGTCAGTAGAATTATCATAAAATTAAAAATTCATACAGATCAAACAAACGGTTTTTGAGAACAATCGGCCCCTTTGGTGAACGGATCGACACACAGACGCTCTTTTTAAATTTTATACAATATTTTCCCAAGAGAAACCGAGTTTCTTATGTGCGAATCTACAGATGGTCTGTACATAAAGCTTTATTTTTTTTTTAAATTAAGCAACTCTTCGGGAGTTGGAAAGGTATAAAAGTTTAATAGAATATATCAAAGGGTATCGGTCACAGTACTGATATGGTTTAAGATACTACACATACGAGAGGTTTGGAGAATCCAATCTATAATTAATCGGACGTTCAAATGACCGTATTTTAATGAAAATTGCATAAAGGTAATGGCCTTAAAATCAACGCTAATAGCTAAAATCTGCAAACCTCTAGAGATTGTCATAGAGAGTTTAATTTCGGGAAAACTTTCAGTAATGAAGACTTAAATGTAAAAAGATGACATTGGAATAATAAACGCTTTTCATATTAAATTCTCTGCTTTAAATAAGAAAATTAAATCCTCTATTTCTCTTTATTAATTAAACTTTTGCTTGCTTATACTGCCTACAACAATTAATTTGTTGTGGATATTTGTTTGTATACGGGATTTGTCTCTTATTAAAATGGAAATGTTTCGTCTTAAATTTTGTAAAGTTAATTTGGATCGTTTCGGTACGATGTAACAGTCTTTTCTGTTTATGTAAATATTAAACACAAATCTGGCTAAAATATTCCAATTTTTGAAAGGAGAAGTTAGGGGTTGTTAGGATTTTATTTATTTATACTCCAAATAAAAATCTGTATATATATATATATAAAAAATTCATTGCTTATCTTTAGTCTCAGATAAAATTAAATATAGAGTAACTGGGGTATTATGAAACACTATTTTGTTTTTATAATTTATAAAAAATTCTAAAAGAGTTTATATGGTTCCTCATGTGTTATTACCTTTTATGGAAATTCCCATATAACATATCTAAACATGGTTGCCATAGTTTATATATCTATCATGCAATTTAAAAAATTATTCAAAGATGCAAAATTCATGGTCCAAAAGGTGTAGATTAAATGGAATAGTCTTCCATTTCTCATATAATTAAAAAAACAGCACTTTCTACCAGATACTTTCCAAGAGTATTACATAAATATGTACTTAGAACATTGTTTTATTCAATATTTGTATCATTTTCGCTTAGGCATGGTGTTAGCCTACTAGAAAAAATAAAAAAAGCCTTAGAAAGTTTATTCACTAGTCTAATTTAGAAAGTAGTCTGCACATATGTCTATTTAAACTTTAATGGATCAAACGTTAACTTAAATTATAGTAGTAGGACTGAGCGTGACCATATGGAATAGTATTCCATATTGTCACCACCCATACCATAATATATGAGCGAATCCTACTCCAATAGATGCCAAATCTCTCAAAATAGGAAGAGATATTATGAAAGGTGCTTCCTAAATACTCTTAAGAAACTCAGAAAACAATTATCATCTTACCTGCAATCTTTGCAGATCTGGTGATTTTAGATGGTACAAAAAGTTTTGTATTTGATGAAAACACGTTTTCTATTTTAAACAGCCATGTTTTCTACCCAGGAAACTGAAAGTGAGACCAAAGTATGTCTTATCAGAACACCTCCTCCTCTATGAGAAACTAAGGTATTCTATATAACCTTCCTATTCCATAATACCACAGTTACTCTATATAATGAAATTCATAAAATACATTGTTTTATGAATTTTTGTTTCTCATACGAAACAAAAATTTTAATTCTTTTGGGAGCGAAGAAAAAATGGGAAAACCTATTAGAACTAGAAGAAAATTTCTCATACGAAACAAAAATTTCCAAAATTTTAATTCTTTTGGGAGCGAAGAAAAAATGGGAAAACCTATTAGAACTAGAAGAAATTTCTTCGAAATATGTCTTGTATAAAGAAAGAAACAGCAGTTTCATCCCATTTTTTCTTCTTTAAAGTATTGAATGAAAAACAATTTGAGAAGAGGAGTTTCCTGGCACCTGTCAGTCAGTAATTCTTATTTTATCTGTTTAACCGAATTTTCGTTTTCACTATATTTATAACTTTTCGATTTTTCTGATATTTCTAAATAGGTGAACTTATATTTTCATCATTTTTTTTGCTACATTGTTTAGATCAGAGGTTCTCAACCAGTGGTACGCCTACCAATGGTAACACGCGAGACGTGACTAATGGTACAGTGTATAATCTTGGTTTCCTATTTGTATAGGAGGCATATTTTTGTTGATTTTGGTGGTACATATTTATATAACAGGTTGAGATTGAACCAATATATATATATTCTTTTAGATGAAATTTCGTTATATATCATTCGTTCATAAACACAAACTATACTTGACAGCATCGATGAAACAATATATATATATATTCTTATAGATGAAATTTCGTTATATATCATTCGTTCATAAACACAAACTATACTTGACAGCATCGGAAGTCAGTATTGAATCTATGGGAGTGTATAGTAATCTTATAGTAATTAGATTACTATAGAATCCCATAGACTTAATACTGACTTCTGATATTCTCGTCAAGTATTATAATAGGAAAAATACAAATATTTGATATTTTGTTAGCAAATATTTCATTAAAGTATAAGAAAACCTCTAAAACTGAAAATTTTATATATGCATTTTCCTCCAACTTTCCTCCTTTTCCGACTTAATTATTGCGAGAAAACAACAGATAATATGCTAGAAATTTGATTTTTCTTTAAAAATACATTTAAATATCAAATATTTGTAGTTTTGCTGTTGTAATACTTAACGACAGCATCGGAAGTCAGTATTGAGTCTATGGGAGAGTATAGTAATCCTATAGTAATAAGATTACTAAAGGATTCCATAGACTTAATACTGACTTCTGATGCTGTCGTCAAGTATTACAATAGAAAAACTACAAATATTTGATATTTTATTAACAAGTATTCCATCAAAATATAAGAAAAAACTTGTAAAACTAAAAACTTGGCATAAGCATTTTCCTCCTTTTCCGACTTAATTATAGAGAGAAAACAACGAAATAATAATGCTAAAATTTTGACTTTTCTCTAAAAAAAAAAATAAATTTAAATACCAGTTAAATGTTTCTTTAAATAAAAAATAATAATCCCAGAATATTAACAAGAGATTCCATTAAAATCGAATCAATATTTATGATATCTTAAAAACCTCTTTATGTCTCCTACCTCCGACGTCAATTCGTCTGTAAAATAATAACAAAAAATTCCGTCTGGTTATTAATAATAAATATTTTATTAATAAAAGATCAAGAATTATATTTTGGATCGAATCTAAAATTCGTACGAGTGGTTTAGAAGAACAGAATTTCGTCCATATGGTCATAGAACTATTAGGAGTAAATTAATTAACGACTCAGTCGATGAGAATAGCGAAACCGCCAAATAACCCGGTGATGCTACAATTACACTACTTGCTTCATTACGTTCACCTGCAATTACCTTTCATTAGATTGGTGAATACCATGGCGAAACAGTTTCTAAATTTCCTTTCACGCCTGCGTTGAAAACTATTCGCACTTCATATTTATCGTCACGATCTTTAAAATGATTGATGTATTGCAAAATTGAAAAGTGATTTCTCTCGGAATATTTCAGCGTGAAATATTTTTCCTTTCCATAATTAAAAGTTTTGTTTAAACAACTAACAACTAGAGATTTCTGTTTTATAAAAATTTAATGAAATTTTACTCAAAAAAAAAAAAATAAATTTTTGAGCGCTGTTTTCTTTAACCGATTTCTGCCAGAAAAATCGTTCAGAAAAATTTCAGAAAATCGAGTTTTTCTCGAAGAACGAGCCAGAATAGAACGATTGAGCGCGCCAGAAAAGAAGGATTTTTCTGGAGCGCTCAAAAATAACGTTTTCCTGAATCGCGCTCAAAAATAACGTTTTTCTAAACGATTTTTCTGGCGCGCTCAAAATGAACGTTTTTCTGAATAAAAAAAAAACATACTCAAAAAAGTTAAAGAAAATCAGTTAAAGAACATGAATTAAAGAAAATCAGTTTTCTGGCAAAAATCAGTTAAAGAAAATTGCGCTCAAAAATAAATTTTTGAGCATTATTTTCTTTAACCAATTTCTGCCAGAAAAATCGTTCAGAAAAACTCGATTAAATTTTATTAATTACATTATTAAAAAATATCGAACAGAATAATTAGATAAATATTGGTGAATTATAATTCGTCTGAATAAATTTATTATGATTAATTAAAAAATATATAAACACACAATACTAGTAAAGAGAAAAATGAATATATCGAATTAACGATTATTCAAATTAAATTCGACAAATGGAACTCAATTAACGAAGATTATTAAATGCAATAAAAATTAAAATTCGTTAATTAAATTGTATTTAAATATTTTATTCGACAGAATTTTAAAGTGGCATCATCCTCCTCTTAAGAAAGCAAAAATAACAAATTTATAAGATAAATCGCGAATAAGTTACTGTTAACGGTTTACTAATAGTAATAATGTACTTAAAAATTTTAAACTCCATTAAAATTAATCGTAATTAAGATATAACT
Organism: Olivierus martensii; assembly: GCA_000484575.1. Taxonomy (NCBI): domain Eukaryota; kingdom Metazoa; phylum Arthropoda; class Arachnida; order Scorpiones; family Buthidae; genus Olivierus; species Olivierus martensii. The sequence continues at coordinate 49,661 of AYEL01045162.1, forward strand.
CGGAGTTGTTTTAGAGAAGCGTATTATTAAAGTTAGAGAGAAAGTTTAATGTGCATTGTTAGATGAAGTTTTAATCTAATTTAAGTCGTGTATCATGTACAGTCATGGCAAACGAGTGGTTCATTAAAGCATATCATGGAAAAGATGATTGTCAGTAGTGATCATCGACCAATATAAGCTTTCTGATAGCATGGACCTGAGATACATGTTGTCTGCTCAATTGACTTTCATTAGCAGCGGTGGCACGTCGCTTTTGTCATCTCAAATCCAAAGACGTGGACATCGATTGTCTTCTCTTCCAGTTATTTTGAACACATCTCTATTAAATAACATTGTATATGAATCAAAGCATTAATTAATTTAGGGTATAGATAGAGCATAACAGTTTCAACACGCTATTCCTTCGATGCATCATTTGAATGCGATGCCATGCATAAAATTAACGCCATAACAAGCGGTTTTATGCAGCATTATATAAGCAATATGCAAATTTAAATCTATGTTAACCATTCGTTCCAAGCCTTCGATAAAGAAAATAAATCGCAGAAAATAATACACAATATCAAAATCTGATCAAATCGTGTGTCAACTTTTGATAAGAATTCAGAAAAATAAAAAATAAAAAAAATACCATAAATCTTCATCACAATTTCCGATGCTGTTGTCGGTCGAGTTTTAAAAGGGGGTAGTCTACAAATTACGACAATGTTTACGTGATTGAAATTCTTCATATCTGATGAATTTTAATAAGTTTTAGTTTCTTTCTAGCAATACATCAAAGTGGAAACATTTGAATATTGATGCATTCGCTCTTTTACAACTTTAATGAAGACAAAGAATCAACTGTAAAACAGAACTCCATACCAAATATGAACTACTAACAGTAGAAAAGTTTAATTAAATAATAGATTCGAAGAAAAGAATTTTTTAGTAAGATTGCGAAGTTAATATTTAGTATATTTTCCTTTTCTTCTTCTTCTTCTTCTTCTTCCCACTGTAAACTGGTTGAATTTTTATATTTATTTCTCTTTTATAAAAAAAAATAATTTAAAGTTTAAAAAACGGATTTTTTTCTAAATTCTGTTGTGTTAAAATTAAGAATATAAATATTTATAATTTATCATTTGCATAGATTAAAGTTGTCATTGATTAAAACGTTAAAATAAAAGGGAGAGAGAGAGAGAGAGAGAGAGAGAGATTTAGAGCGAAGAGAAAGAGAAAAGTTGGTAAATGGCAAAAGGTTGTAACTCAATTAAACGAAGTTGTCTTCCATTGATTCTGCACCAACAACACACACAAATAGTCATTAAGCACTTACAGTGTCAACTGATCTATCATTGTTTCTATAAACAGGCAAACCTCTAAACTTATATTTTTTTACACACCACAGAAATTAATTTTTCTTTTCTTTATATCCTTACATAAATATTTTCTAATTCACCGTGTGAAAGAGAATTAAGTGCAGATTAGTTTACTTTGTCAACCACTCACTTGGCATTTTTTTAAGTATAAATAAATTAAACATACATTTAACTTAATTTTAATCCATTAAATATATATATATATATACTTTTTTGTTCTCGGTTAAAAAGTACTTAAAAGGTTTTCGTTTTTAGAAAAGTAAAGAAGAAAAATATTTCTTAAATAATTTAATTACAGTTCTAATTGTAAAACCATAACAATACAATTAATTTTGATAAATAAATAAAATCGGAATAAATTTTTAAATATTTATTTTGTTGAATTTTTAAATCTATAGAGAAATGTAATCAAGAGTCTAATGAAACTGTTTTATTTTTATCCCATTTAAAATTATGGGCTTAAATGGGTTATCATTAAATGGACTTAAATGGGTTATCAATGAATGAATTAAATGGGCTTAAATGGGTTATCAAAGAATGAGTTAAATGGGCTTAAATGAGTTATGAAAGAATGAGTTAAATGGGCTTAATTGGTTATCAAAGAATGAGTTAAATGAGCATAAATGGGTTATCAAAGAATGAGTTAAATGGGTTAATTGGTTATTAAAGAATGAATACATGGGCTTAATTAGTTATCAAAGAACGAGTTAAATGGGCTTAAATAGGTTAAGTTGGGCTTATAGACGATAATATGTTAAATTTTCGGGCTTGAAAAGCAGTGCTCTTTCTTTGATATCAAAATACTATCTTTGATTCACGAAAATGGTTTCTTTGAGCAGTGTCAAATCTATGAAATTTCATCGATAAACATATTCCGTTTAAATCAGTAAAAGAGCACATTTTCACTAAAAAAAGAGACTAAAGAAATTTCTATTTTCTAATATACATTATTAACATGAATAAATAAACACAAAATTTAAATATAAAGTCATCTTATAATTAAAATTTCAGATCGATAAATATTGCACCTGCGTGTTGATAAGTCGGAAAATATATTGGATGTTTGTTTGACACGTACTCTCTCTCTCTCTTTCTCTCTCTCTTTCCCCGTTTGAGAATATTCCATACCATTTATGAGCCCGTGCTAAGAGAAGACATTTTTCAATAGTTCAATATAACAACCACTGGTGTGGACATCTGCGAAAAGAGATGAAAGATTGAAGAAGTTGGTATTGTAAAAAAAAAAAAGAATATTCAATGCCACTAAAATCGCAATTTTTTTATCGTGTCATTTGAGGAAATTATATAACGGTTGAAAGAAATATGTTATATTTAAAAGTTTTCACAAAAGTAAAATAATGGCGTGATATATATGGAAAATGTGCCATTTCTGTAATATCTTTTTTTTTTTTCCTCCTCCTTTCCTCCTCCTCATCTTTTCTTTCTTATTGAATCGCTTTAGATGGGGTTTCATTATTATTTGAAATGGAATTTGTTTTAATTTTTCTCACTGTGTTTTTTTTCTACTAAATAAAATTTTTATAGTCGATGCAAGTTAGTGTATTTTATCGATAGAAATCATTATTATTTTCTAAAATGCTACTACTCCCTGGGGCCCATCCGTTCTCTTGTTAAATCGAAAAGTTTTCTCGAAACGAGCTGAAAAAAACGTGAACAGTTTACAGTTTATGCTAAATTAATGAGATTAAACATAATCAGTAGTTATTGGTTGTTGCAACAATAGTAATAAGCGGCAGAGTAGCGAGCACGAACAAACAGTTCTTGGCAATAAAGTAGGACAAATTTTATATCATTTAATTTGTCGGTGGTAACATTAGAAAGAATAAAAGTAATGAAAGTCTTTAAATCAAGAGTGCATCAAATCTATCTCTTAATGACTGGTTGTGAAACAGGCGATGTGTGTGTGCAGCACAGACAGAAGTATGTGGTCAGAAGGTTGGCCGCTAATAGCTCCCAATCTGATCGTCTGCTGTAATCCTAATGTCCGAAACGTGATGAGGCAGGCAGATTGTCTTCGCTTGTACTTTCGCCTTTAATCAGACATTTCCAACAATCAGATCGCGTATTTTAACTCGACCCGAAACGTGTCCACTATCTAATGATAGTTTGGAACGTTAGATAGACGGAAATGATGCTTGTCTTTTGCACTGTTCCAGATGTCGATTAAATTGAATGTTTGTTCAAATCACGAGTGTTTCATTATATCAGCTGTTTAAACAGCATTTTTCATTCCAAACTTCATATACTATATGATGTTTGGAATAAAAAATGCGGTTTAAATAAGAATTCATTCAATATATATACATAAAAGCATCCAAAATATGTAAAAAGAACCGCATTTTTCATTCCAAACTTCATATAGTATATGAAGTTTGGAATAAAAAATGCTGTTTAAATAAGAATTCATTCAATATATATACATAAAAGCATCCAAAATATGTAAAAAGAATAATGCCTTTATGTAGAAGGCATTCTTATTTTGGATGATTTCTATATAGAAGAATCCAAAATATGTAAAAAGAATAATGTTTTTATGTAGAAGGCATCCTTATTTTGGATGATTTCAATATAAAAGAATCCAAAATATGTAAAAAGAATAATGCTTTTGTGTAGAAGGCATTCTTATTTTGGATGATTTCTATATAAAAGAATCCAAAATATGTAAAAAGAATAATGCTTTTGTGTAGAAGGCATTCTTATTTTGGATGATTTCTATATAAAAGAATCCAAAATATGTAAAAAGAATAATGCTTTTATGTAGAAATCACTCTTATTTTGGATGCTTTCTACATAAAAGCATACACAGCAATACTCTTTATACATAAAAGCATAAAAGTATTTTAGTTTTGCTTTCTACATAAAAGCATCCAAAATAAGTATTCATTTAATATATTGAATGAATACTTATTTTGGATGCTTTTATGTAGAAAAAACGTAGAATCAGCTCAAATGATGAATATAAAGTTTATTCGTCTCTTATGTGTGTGCAAAAAAAATAAAATTTATATTAAAAACTCAAGAATATCATGTACTGCTCTTTGCATTTTCCACGAATCAAACAGCATCTAGAAGAGAAAAAAATTAAGAAAGCAAATATTCTTTATTAACTTCTAATCTGTTAAGTATTTTAGTCATTTAATCAATATTATATTTTATTTATCTAGGGAGTAAGTAATGATTTCCAAGGATGAAGTTCAATTATAAATCATTTCAGTAAGTACAATAATTAACAACAGGATTATACCAGCTGTACTTTTTGCAGTTCTGTTTAAACAAATAATTATTCACATGTCAACATCTTAATGATTTCTTCTTCTTGTTTTTTTTTCTTTTTCGTAAATTTATTGGATCGTAGCGATAACATATTAAGTACTTTCGTAAAATTCATTTTATCTATAGAACGATATTTAATTTCTATAATACAATATTGTTAGTTTAGCTTACTTTCCGAAGAAAAATGAAGTTTCATGAGATCATTATGTCACGCATCAGTAACATTTTACACTAATTATTGGATTTTTATGTAATTTTTAGTATTGTTCGACCATTAATGATAATTTTGATGCCATTTTATTATGCTCTCCAGTGTCGAGCATTTAAAAAATGGCATCGATTCAAACTTACCAAACAAATTTTTAATATAAATACTGTATATATAAATTGATAAAATGATTCTGTAAATATTCATCATTGCAAAATATGTATATATATATAATGTTATGGTAAAAGTGTGATTAAATGGTGATTATGCATAATTATCTCTTGACAGGAATCTTTTAACCATTCCTTAACATTTCTATTATCATCTATCTTCGTTCTTCATTCTTCCCAAGCCAAACCAATGAGTAGTACCTTCTCTCTCTCTCTATTTCCAAAATTTTTTTTGATAATATACCTTTAACTATTCACTGAATTTTCATGAAATTTAGCAGAAAGAAAAGTTGTTAAACATGATCTGGAAGGCACCTTAATTAACCATTTTAAAATGGAGACATTCAAAGGTTTCTCTCTAGAACTTCTGAACTGTTTGATTGAATTTTACGAAGTTAGTAACTCAGATTATTAAAATTGAATTTATTACTCTTGTAGTTTCCATTCGTTTAAAAATGGCGGACGTTCAATGTTGTCAGGTTTCCCGTAATAACTATAGAAACTACTTAGTAGATTTCTATGGCATTCAAGGTACAGTTTATGCCAGCGGTTCTCAATCTTTTCATAAATCACCAAAAACAAAGTTTCAAATATACAAATAGGAAGTCATACTATAAACGTACCAATAGTAGTATGCGTACCATTGGTTGAGAACCGCTGGTTTATGCCATTGAAAATGATTTAGATGCCATTTTTTTAAATTTATATCTTTGATCATACCAAAATAAAAGATAAAATTCAGAAAACAGGCAATTAGTTCCTTCCAAAATTACTTGTTGTACTATCAAATGAAATTTATTCGAATAATTTTAATATTATTACTATTAAAGAATACGAAATTTTGCCTTAAACACGATTGCATTTCGTTAATTTAAATACGAACAATTAAGAGGATTCCGAGCAGTCTAAACTTGTTACAAGGCGATATTTATTTAATTTGCAGCAATAATTGCAATGATAACCAGTTAAAATAAGTTAAAGGGTGACTAGCAAAGTCTATGGGAAATCTAAACGAATTAATTTCCTTAGCACCGGATAAAATCGTTTATATTGGTTTTCTTTGATCTCCTACCAAATCCAATAAGTTTTCTCGAGATAGATCTAAATCATTTAGGATTCTGGTTAATTTAAATAATGATTTTTTAGTTTTAGTTGCATATATCGTAAGTTCAGATTCCGAAAATAGAGTAAAGAGGGATAAAAATTATTTATCCCTTCCTGCTCTTCGCCAAAGATTATTGAGTCTAATTTACTGTTTCATAGCTTAATTAATCACCTAAATATATATATATATATATATTTGTAAATTCCACTTTTATCCTCTTTAAATTCGACTTATATACGAGTAGTCAGACTGTCTACTTGAGAAAAGGTCAAATGTTCTGCCTTACTGTAGTCTACATTCTGATCAGTTTGGCTTTTGAAAGCTGGAACATCATCGATATTAAACATTTAACATCATCCAAAATGATATTAAATAATAATTAAGAATACAGAATTAATATAATTTATATATAAAAAGAATTATTCAATAACATGGTTGAGAACAGCTGGTTTATGCCATTGAAAATGATTTAGATGCCATATTTTAATTTATATCTTTGATCATACCAAAATAAAAGATAAAATTCAGAAAACAGGCAATTAGTTACATAATTATTGTACTCTGATGTGATGTTATTTATAAAGTCGTGCATGATTGGTTGACATTTTGAATAAACGAGAGCGAAGGATTTAGAAATAAATGGACGATTATGTGAAGTCATTAATTTTATCCATTAAAATTACTTTCAGCCATAAATTTCTAAATACTTCACCTGTTATTGGTATAAGTTTTAACCAATCATGTTCTCTTTGTGGTCGTGTGCGATAAGAACGAAAAATGTCATTGGTCGACACATTTTAAAATGAATTATTACGGAAAGGGTGCATTTTTTGCATTAATAATATTTCCTTATTTTATAGACTGTACACTTTGTGGTGTGCATTGAATGGCGTGTTTGCATTCTGCAGTCATTTCGACGAATCGATTAAGCATCGTGTCCTATGCTTAAAGGACACGAGTATAATCTCTCTTGTGATTATAAGCATTGGGTATCCTCAGATTAAAGCCTGAATGAATTAAATTTATAACGATTTAAAAACACTCGATTGTTATTTTAACTTTCCTTTTGTGGTCAAAATAATTTTTATTATTATTTAACTTGATTCGTTTCATTAAGTTCAATTTTCCTTGATTTAAACACTACTGGAGAAGTATTTTCAACTTGATATAAATTACTAAATAATTCTTTAAAAGCTTTATTTTTAAGCCATATCTAATCCTTTCCATTCCTAAATGGAATAAAAATGGCACATTAATTAATTTGTCAGTTTGTCCTCATTCAGCGCGATAACTCGCGTAAATATTGAGCTGTTTGAATAAAATTCATGTGTGTGGTTACGATCCATGAACCGAGTTTATTGAAAATGATCAATATGAAGTCGTTATTAATAGCTTAATAAGAATTATCGTTATTTTGAAGTATATAAAGCGTAAATATTGTCGATTAGAATAAAATTGGGATCTTCTAACCGACCGAGATTATTGAAAATGATCGATCTTCGGATTTATATCTATCTGAATGTCTGGCTGTCAAAACGTAAATATTATCCGCTTTGATGATGTGAATGAAATTCATATGTTACTGGTAACTGCTAGATGATCAATCGTAGCAGTTACCTTACTGGTATCTGATCACCTAGCAGTTACCTTACTGGTAACAGCTAGGTGATCAATCGTAGCAAAAGTAATCGGAATATTTGTTATTAGTAATAACACAATAATATTTGGATTTTGAACATTTTGAATTATCGACAAGTTAGTTATGATCGATCAATCTATCGCGCTAAAAATTCAAAATTAACAATTTCGATGCTCTGATGAAGTAACAGATTTTCATCGCGACGTGAGGCATTTATTTTAAATAAAATTATAAACTTTATGAATAATAGGATCACAATGAACCATGTGCAATTAATATTTATTTAAAGCAGTTAATATCAGTTGGCTCTTTTTATCCAGTTTAACGTCGATTTAGCCAATATGTGATGTCACGATTAGACCATTTACTGGACGACATAACGACGTAGTAAAGTGAAATTTCGGTTTACTGATATTACTATGCATTTACTAAAAAAAAGGAAGAAAAGGGAAAAATTAGGTGATACGTTTTTTATTATAAAATAAAATACAAAATAAGATATTCGGCGTTGCACAGGGAATTTTTTTCTGATGTTGTCAATAATGTCACGGATTGATAATTTTTGTGGCATCATCCATTTCTGAATCAACCATTACCCATATTGTGATATCTTCCACTATTAAATCGACATTAAGATTCTTCTTTTTCCTAGATTTTACGCGGCTTTTATGGGGCATTCTAAGCTGCAAAATTTTTTTCAGAAAGAATTGGCGTTGCACAGGGAATTTTTTTCTGATGTTGTCAATAATGTCACGCATTGATAATTTTTGTGACATCATCCATTTCTGAATCACAATGATGCTAACCATTATCCATAATGTGATATCTTCCACTATTAAATCGACATTAAGATTCTTCTTTTTTCTAGATTTTACGCGGCTTTTATGGGGCATTCTAAGCTGCAAAATTTTTTTCAGAAAGAATCCGATCCTTGTATGGATTCCTTCTGAAAAAAATTTGCAGGTACTAGACCTGAAAATTGAACTCTAATCCTCCAAGGAATAACACATTTCCATTGCAGCCATCCAGCGACGTAACTATGGTTTCATATAACAATGGTATTTGTAACATTATCCACCATTACACCACGTCTTGCGTGATTGACGTCATACAGAATTTCAAACTTACTTGTTATGAACCTACGGGCAATATAAGATATCCTAATGAAAATATCACCATCAGTTGGGACATTTTTAGGAAGAAAATATATGTTTAGTATCGATATATGAAGTTGTAATGGTAATATCACAAATTGTACGAATACATGATGCCATGATGATATAACAGTTGATATGATTGTCTACAAACTAGTTTTATACGAGATTGTAACTTTATATAAACAGCATCACGACTGAGAAAATTAATTTAGTTACCTAAAATCTCTGTTTTATTTATAGTATTTCTCTGTTTAACTTAAACATCTTAGTTCGTTTTAATTTTATGAACTTTATTATTGTTAAAAATAAATCAAATTTAATATATACAATAAGTTATTGTTTCTATAGCAAGTATTTTTTCTTAAAAAGTTCTAAATGATAAAAACTATAAGGCCTGAAAAGTCTTATACGATTTCAATGAAACTTGATAACATGAATGATCGTGTTAAGATGGACTGTTTTGTTTTAAGAAGAAGATTTTTACGTTTATGCAAAGAAAAATGATGCTTTGTATATCCTTGACTTTCTATAAATACAATATTAGATTTCACCTGAAATTCTGTTGTTTTTCTGCGTTCTTTTAATTAAAAATGTCACTCATAAAAAATTTATTCTACAAGCTTTAATATAATTTGATAAAAATGTGATTGATTCATACATTATTACGATTCAATAGCTGTAAATATCATAGTAGCGCCTTATTAGTGACGTTTCACTGAATAAGATCTTAATCAAGGAAAACCCTAAAGCATGATATCGTTAGGAGCAATGACACAAGTATTCTCATTACTGATATGAACAAGAAGTTCCCGAAAGAACTAAACTTGCTTACTTTCCGAAGGTGGCATTTATTTTTCATTTGTTTAGATTTGGTATCCATTAGTTTTATTTGTCTAATTTTAACCTAAATAGATATCACGATGACGTCATCATCGCAGCGATGTGACCGCCTCGTAATGCCACATATATAACATCATGTTGACAGTATAAATTATTTGTTTGTGATGTCACAATGACGTTCACATCAAGACGGTGACGTCATTATGATATTCACGATAGACGGCTCAGTGTTAAGAAATCAGGTAAGCCATACGTTATCATAAATTATTTGTTTGTGATGTCACAATGACATTCACATCAAGACGGTGACATCATTATGATATTCACGATAGACGGCTCAGTGTTAAGAAATCAGGTAAGCCATACGTTAACCATACACTATTAACACTTAGCGTCATCTATTTGCATTAATATAAACTAAAGTTGTGATAAAAATGAAATTCCATTCTATAAGATTAAACGATCCTTTATGATTAAAGGATGCGTCATCGAGATCTGCTAACACTTAGCGTCATCTATTGGCATTAATATAAACTAAAGTTGTGATAAAAAGGAAATTCCATTCTATAAGATTAAACGATCCTTTATGATTAAAGGATGCGTCATCGAGATGCTCTTTAATGGCAATAACAACCCTGTCAAATTTCATGAAGATGTATTAGTTAGTTCGAAAGTTATTAATGAGGACATAGATATGGGCCCAATCTTATAAGTCTTTATTTCCTTCAGAAAGTAGGCCTTTTGAACTCTGTATAGCAATTTTCCGTGATCCTGTGAATATCATAGGATACATTCTGTCGAGATCGGCCTACAGGATGGGGCATTTTGTGGTGGCAACGAAAATGCTTGTTGTAAATCCTTGAGTTCCTTATGTTCGAATTTAATGACGCCATAGTCGCACTGATATGACGCCAGTGTAGCGTAACAATAGATGATATCACAAAACTCATTGTTTATGACAGTTTGTGACATCATGCTGACGCCATCATGGTAACAGTACTGATGAAAATTGGACACAAAAAGACAATGTATTTCAAATGCTATAATGAATTGCTGTATACGCAAAATGGTATTTCTGCATAGTTCATTTGTCAAACTAATATCCTCGAAGTTTATAAATTCATGGGGTCCGGGACTTTGAATCCCATCCTTAATCTTTTGTTAGACTCTACCATGATTGTTAGCCTTTAAATATTACTATCCGAAAAGTGTTTCATTGCACTATTCGACAGGTTAATTCACGTTAACGTAACACACAAGTTCACTTAAACTAACTTAATTTTTTTTATTACTAGTTAGTTGTGCCTTTAAGTTTTTATCAGTACCTTTAAGAGAAAATGCAAGACCCAGGACAACTATATAATATTTTTGAGGCCCTTCAAAATTTAAAAGAAAACTGTGAACTAGAATATAAAAACAATGATATTTAATATTTATTTATTTCACAGAAGCTTGCTTACATTTAAAATGACAAAATTGACAAAGATAAAATAGTAAAAAGCACCTAAAATCGTGTGGCTCAGGACAGCCACTCCTCTTCTCCCTTCTTCTGATAGATATTGCCTCTTATCATGATGGCGTAAGAGTTGTCACAGAAAAATTGTACAATATTATATATCTGAAATTCCCCAGCAACTCCGGATACCCTGACTAATCATCAATAAAGTAATTCATCAATAAAATAATACCAAAAATAAAATTTCATGGTAAAGCAATTCCTGACCTTTAATCTTACCGCAGTTATTCACTTTGTTTTAATCTGGTTTCAAAATCCTTTTAAAGTTCTTTTGTTTCCATAATTCCATTTCCTTCGAGATTATTGCAAACTACTTAGGATTTAACTCTTCAAAAGAACCTTTGTCGAAATACGATCAAAAATTTTTCTACAGGATATACAGTATATAAAAATTTCGAGAGAAATTTTAAAAATATATCTTTTGAAACTATCTTCAAAATTCATCATAAAATCATTTTTCAGAATGTTTGTGTTCGTATCATCGAAAGTATCATTAAAATTAATTATATCGTTTTATTTTTACTTCAATTATTTTTGATGAATAATAAAATAAGCATAATTTAATAATTTTATTAATAAAAACCGTTTTAATAACTTAAGTATCTTTATCGTAAAGTGGCTTTCGATCAGTTTAATGATCTCTTCTGCTTTATTTGATAAGATTACTTTAGTTTCGTGCAGAACAGATAACTTTAACAGGGAAATATCAGACTCACCTATTTCCCCTTTAATGCGTGATGTAGTCGACACAAACAAGTCACGCGTGTAGCTAACACTATTTAGTGAATATGATAGTAAGGGGTGGAAACTTTGTGAAACCACACCTGTCTAATATCAGAATTTCTACTGCCTTACACGAAAATAAAATGGTTTATATAATCTTTTTTTCTTTTCGTTTCCTCAATTTCGCATAGAAAAAGTCATTTTTTAGCATCTTAACTGAGGCTAATTATTCAATTTTCTCAGTTAAATTTTATTTCATCGTATTCGGTTTTCTTCATTTTAATTTTTACCCGAATAAAATCAATATCACTATAAATATTGGGATTAATAGTTTTAGAATATTAAACTGTATTTGGTTTTCCATTTTTAGTCTACTTTCCTGAGGAAAGTGACGGTTATAATTAGTAGATTTTCGTGAAATTCGACAGCGATGTTATGTCATTAAAAATGACTTTGAGTTCATTATTTAATTCTCTAACTTTAATCATTTAAAAATGGCGGACATTCAAGATTCGACTCGATTTGTATAACATCATCATGTAGGTCAAATCATCAAAGATTATTTTGATAATGCATCAATTAAGCCATTATCTTCACTCACGTCAAAACTTCGAAGATTTCTTCCTAAAGTAACGTTTAAATTAGTTTGATTTTTATGAAATTCAGCAGAGTGATCAGGTCATTAAAGTCAATTTTGTAATAAGATTAATTAACGTTACAGTTTTATCCATTTAAAAATGGTGGATGTCCAAATTTATAAAGTATCTTTATAATAACTATGCAATTATTTAATGGTCTTTTATATTTAAACAAAGATATTATACCATTAGAGATAACTTTGATGGCATCTTATCTCTAAAAATCATTCAAAAATAAGGACATGAAAGTAGGAGATGACTTCATTTGACTGAGATACACTATTGATACACTACTGACTGTAATAGATACACTACTGACTGTAGTAGATACACTAATAATGAGTTTGCAATATTGATACATTACTGACTGTAGTAGATACACTATTGAAGAGTTTGCACTACTGTACACTACTGACTGCAGTAGATACACTACTAATGAGTTTACAGTATTGATACATTACTGACTGTAGTAGATACACTAATGATGAGTTTGCACTATTGTACACTACTGACTGCAGTAGATACACTAATAATGAGTTTACAGTATTGATACATTACTGACTGTAATAGATGCACTATTGATGAGTTTGCACTACTGTACACTACTGACTGCAGTAGATACATTAATAATGAGTTTACAATATTGATACACTACTGACTGTAGTAGATACACTACTGATGAGTCTATAGTTTATGAATCTACAATCAAATGAATCTAGCAAAAAAAGTCAATCGCAATATTTGCTAATCTTCATTTTATGTTTATTACTTTCATAATTATGTTCATCAATAATTCTTTTTAATTTTTTTAATCGATTTCTCATAACATCATTTTAATTTTTATTGATCTCTTCAGAATACAATTTATTAAAATTAGATATCGAACTCGGAATAAATTTCGGAAGAAATTAAAAAATAAATTCCAAAAACTATTTTTTTTTTTTAACGGAAATTACAAAAATATCAAGTCAATATTTTATTTTTCAAAGTTTTCGTATTTTTCCCCTTAGTTAATTTCGGATTTTAATTCATGTTTGCTTCAAACAATCTCTAGATTTTTCTAGAGTTTCTTCTGGTGTACGTGATACTACTCAATATTGAAAACCATCGAAATCCTTTAAAGAGTTACACATATCAAAACTTTATATCACTTTAGAGAAAACAAAACAATTTATGGTCTCACTCGATATATGTATTTTTTTTTAAGTCTACACCCAGAGAGAGGGGAAAAAAAAAAGAGAGACGACTTTAACTTTTGCTGATCTTCAGAATTTATTTCTTGATTTTTTAAAATATCTTGTTCTATCGAAGTTAACAGAATAAAGACGAAATTCCACTGGGATCTACAAAATTGAGCTTACTTCTTTACTATGTGTCACTATGTACGTAATTAATCATTGTGACTAGACAAAGTAATGTAAAACAAGGGAATAGTATCTGTAGGAAATCTGACATTATGACATATTGGTGTAGCATCTGAAGGTTTGTAAAGATTTTTTAATCTATTTAGATAGACATTCATTTAAAAATTTCCGAAAAACAAAAAAAAAACATACTTTTCTTCTACCTTATCGATTTAATTGTGGTATATATGTTTTTAAAAAATAATTCAAAAATATCTGTTAAATATAACGTCTCACAAGATTTGACTAAATTAAATAAGTTATCGCTACATACTTTTCTTCTATCTTATCGATTTAATTGTGGTATATACGTTTTTAAAAAATAATTCAAAAAAATATCTGTTAAATATAACGTCTCACAAGATTTGACTAAATTAAATAAGTTATCGCTGATTTAATCTGTCTTGGGTATCGTTTAAGAGTTGTATAATATTAAATTTGTATTTGGGTATATATCAGTAAACAAGCAGTTCTTTACGGTTCTCCTGGTGATATTTGTAAATTTTAGAAATTGCAGAATTAAATCTAGAAAGTTTGAACTTTGCCTGTTTATGTCTCTGATGTAATTATTGATGTTTCCAATTGATACGAATGAATGGCTGTTGCTGCTGCTACTGCTGCTGCTGCAGCAGCGAGTGTGTTATGTATATGCAAAGTCGAGGTTTTACTGTACTATATTATAATTTACAAATATTGTATATTCAGAAAAATGCATTAGTTAAAAGTTAAATAAGAAAAATGAAAATTTTTTATTTCTAAAAAATGATTATAATATTTCAGCAATAAATTATATAAATATTAAATATCTGTATTAAACCTTATATTTATATTTAAAAAGTCATACCTACCAAAAAAATATACGAGAAAATAATCCAGCACTATCATATGGATTTTCTTTTTGTTGTTCGTCCATGGCTGCGTTTGATTCAATATTTTACCTTCGAATAATTGTGCTACTCCGTATCTTTTCTACTGCCTATACTACTACATAACTAATTTTTTTAAAGCATTTAAGTCCTCCAGTCATCTGTAAAATTATATTCAACATTAATTTAAAAATTTTAAAAATATTTCTGAAAATCTTTTCCAATATTAAATAATTTAAATTACAAAAATAAAAAATTAAATAAATAAAATTTAAGTTATCGAATAACAGCGATTAACTACCGGTATTTAATGATTGCATCAATAATTTATAAAAATTTAATTTTTATATTCCCAATTTGTTTAAAGTGTTTAAATGAATTGCAGTTTATCTATAATTTCTCTAATATATCATACAGTCATATCCTTATTAAAAGATGTTATAGAGTATATCAATTTTGTAAGAGATTGATGATTGCTTATTGATGGAAAATTTAAAATTAAACTTCACTAGGTTGATATATTAATTTTTATTTTCTTTCTGGATTATTTATTATGTATATTATAGTTATCTATTACAATATATTACCTTGCATAATATTTAAAAATAATCAGTTTGTATTTTTTTATCGTTACTTGGCTTTTTCATTTCATTTGTAACATTCCATTTTTTTTTTCTCTCTCTCTCTCTGTTTCAGTATTTATTCATCATATTATTTTTCTCTTCGTCCATGATTGAGAGTCAATTTCATTATCACTCTTAGAACTGTTTAATCATAATAGTTAATTTATGTAGTATATATTTAAACAGTTTAAAAACATAAATAAAATAAAATAAATTGGAAAAGTTTGGTTACCATCCTGGAGGACCGGTTCAAGTCCGGGTCCCACAGGTTCAGATCTCTCTCTCTGTTTCAGTATTTATTCATCATATGAATGTCAATTTCATTATCACTCTTAGAACTGTTTAATCATAATGGTTAATTTATGGAGTATATATTTAAACAGTTTAAAAACATTTTATAAATAAAATAAATTTAATTTTTATATTTCCAATTTATTTTATGGCTGCGTGGAAAAGTTTGGTTACCATCCTGGAGGACCGGTTCAAGTCCGGGTCCCACAGGTTCAGATTTTCAGGAGGGGTCCGGGCCCGGCCGTTGAACACTATCCTTCAACAATCCGACAATCCGACTGACTCTACCATGGGTGTTTGGACAGTTTGTGATGTGATGTGCCGCCAGATAGAGTATATCTCTCATGCGATATGGCGGCTTAATCAAACTAACGTAACCTAATCTAATTTATTTAAAGTTTTATGTGAACTGCATTTTATCTATAATTTTCTAATATATCATTCAGTCATATCCTTATTAAAAGGTATAACAGAGTTGTGTGGATCTGAAACCCCCCCTTGTTGCGGAGTCGAGTTGAGGAATGTGATGACGATGTTTGTAATGAAATAACAGGATGTAATAGATATCGTTATTATTCTTTTCGAGGTAATAGATTGCAGATGGTTTGTTCAGGTGTCAATGCAAAGTTGACACCTGAACCATCTAGGAAGCCATCCCTGGAAAAGGGCACCGGCGAGGTCGAAGTTTTTATAAGAGTCGAATTCGCCGATATCGCTTCGCTTCGCCTCACTTTACTTCGTTTAGTTTCGCTACGTGTTGCCGCATCTTGTTTTCTACCGGTACGGCTCAACCATCGTACGGGGATCCCCGAACGAATCCTCATGTATTGTGCGTGTTCATCCACCAAGACTTCGCTCCGCTCTATTAACATCAGAAGGATTTCATAATTTAGCATCGATTCTACAAGTCAACGTCAGGACACAGGAAATATACGATCACCTTTGACATTAAATTGGACTAGGGACTGTGAATAAGGGATTAGAGACTTTCTTCGATTTGTGACTTCTGTCTGTCGTACGACGTGTTTGAAGATTCAAGAACTCATTACTTGTCGGGAATTAAAATTTGTAAATCGAAATCTCTCTTTGTTAATTAATAAAGAAGCTGTTGAATTTATATTCAATGTTGTTCTCTGTCTGACTTGCTGAACTGCCTCTTACAGTCATTCTTACATACCCAGTCATACCCAAGCATCGTTTGGTAGATCGCTCGTAGGCGTAACGCCTGTTGTTTCGCCTTTTCAAATTTCCGTTTCCGGGTTCCGTACAGTCATCCTTACATACCCAGTCATACCCAAGCATCGTTTGGTACATCGCTCGTAGGCG
The DNA here is from genome assembly GCA_000484575.1 of Olivierus martensii. Lineage (NCBI taxonomy): Eukaryota > Metazoa > Arthropoda > Arachnida > Scorpiones > Buthidae > Olivierus > Olivierus martensii. The sequence goes on from AYEL01045162.1 coordinate 66,821, forward strand.
TAACGCCTGTTGTTTCGCCTTTTCAAATTTCCGTTTCCGGGTTCCGAAAAACACACAGAGTATATCAATTTTGTACCAGATTGATGATTGTTCATTGAAGGAAAGTTTAAAATTAAATTACACCACGTTGATACATTAAATATTAATTTTTTCTAGATTATTTATTATATATGGTTATCTACTATGGTACACTACCTTGCAGAATATTTATAAATAGTTAGTTTTTATTGTTTTATGATTACTGGGATTTTTCATTTCAGATGTTTCATTCCTTTCTTCTTTCTCTGTTTTTAGTATTTATTCATCATATTTTTTCGTTCGTTCTCGACTGAGAATCAATTTTATTATCACTATTAGAACTGTTATAATGGCTAATTTATTAGTGAATATTATACACTCTATCATACTATAATAATTTAATACAAAATAATTCTACACTAGTTATTAAACTGATGGCACATTGAAACTTCGAAGCAAATGGTTAATATTAAAACATAAAGTCTGCACAGTTCCTCTGTAAAACATGGCAAAAACACAAAACAGCATAACTGAAGACACACAAAAAACATCTTTACCAAAGTGTATCTGAAAAAGTGATACGAATCTTTAAATTTCTTCTATACAAACTGGGTTGAAATCAATACAGTGTGATACAAAGCTCTTAAATTATTCTGGTGTTGAAAAATTACTAAGTGTAGATGATTATGTGGCGTCTGTATAAATGCATACTCCACAACACATCTACACCTGCTATATGTTCCGGCGAATAACGAAGAAAGGAAGCATATCCACGGATATATCCATCACATAACATATATATCATCAACGTAAAATTTGACATCGACCTTTTATTATTTTCCTTTTTTGCATCGATCTTTTATTTACCTTTTAATACTCATTTTTTGCATCAACCTTTTTTTAGTATCTCAAAACCTCTGAAAGATTGCGCTGGGTCCACAAATTTAATGTGGTAGAGGACAGAATGTAAATGATATCGTATGCTTGTTCAGTTCTTTTGTATAATTGGAGAGTAGATAAAAAAATTTATTATTAAGTCCTGTTTAAATTTCAGTTTGTAGATAATTCATGTTATATTAATCTTTAGCCTTTTTGTCTATTTTAATTCCGATGTTCATTAAAAATAACAGCATCATAGGAGCATTAAAAACAGATATCGAATATATAAGAGTTTAATATGGTCAAATAATCAAATGAGGAAAACCTAAATAAATATTAAAAAGAATATTAAATTATATAATTCAATAAGAAATAGGCTTATCTAGGGCCTCGATCTCTTGATATTTTTGATTTTTTAGAAACATAATTCTTTATATGTGTCATCAAGGTCACATGTAACCTAAAGTAACGTGAAACTCTAATCTACTGTAACCTAAATTGATAGCCTTAAATTTCAAGTCAATAAATAAGCTGCAGTCGATATGAAATGAGTAGCATTTGAAAGGCTAACATTATCACATTTGCAAATATAATTTTATTTTAAATACTAATATTTTAAGATAAATTAAAAATTTATCACACCCAGTTAAAATCTGGGTTAAGTAATAGTTTGTTTCAAAATAATTTAAATTGGTCTTGATTATCATCCATATGCTAACATTATCACATTTTGCAAATATAATTTTATTTTTAAATACTAATATTTTAAGATAAATTAAAAATTTATCACTCCCAGTTAAATTCTGGGTTAAGTAATAGTTTGTTTCAAAATAATTTAAATTGGTCTTGATTATCATCCATTGTTTTATATATACTATCTGTATATAAAACTTCGGTCTTAATATCATGATATGACTTCAGCACCCATTTACACGTGCTACTTATAGATGTTGCATCTTTCCTGTATGCATATTATCCCTCTTACTATCATTTCATCTTGTATGACTCAGGGTAACTTTTAAAGATTTATGAGGAAAAAGTTCGTCTTGTAATCTGATATATTAATGGATTAGGAAGCATAAAATATATTTTAATATAAAATTCTTTAAAAATGTGTTAATTTATTCTAAATGATTCTTGCCAAATGAAACTTTTAAAGCAATAAAATTTATATAATTAATCGTAATTTTAGTTACATGTGCACTATCTTTAAATTAATAATCAAGCTTTGATGGAGTAATGTAAACTAAGAATGTAGCCGTCTGTGAACTAACTGAAATATCATTTTCATTAATTTATGAAGGAAAATATATTTCTCAACTGGTTATAAGGGACGTTTTCAGTTAAGCATTTCATGTTAAATTAATCAGTAAAACTTTTATGTAGCATGTAATATTTTATATTTTTCTTACATATCATGATATGTGATCTGGGATTATTTTTTGATGAATGCTTACACTATGTCAAAAGTATCATCAATTTAAATGAATCCCGTTATGTTACGAAAGAAGATGTTCCTTTTTTAATTCAAATCTTCACAATAAATATGAAGAATATAGTAATAATAATTTATAGTATATAATATATTATATTTTATATATTTTCGATTATATAATACATAAAAAATGTAACAAATGTCCCGATATGTTATCTTCCAGATCTCCAAGTTTCGTTCAATAATATCAATATTTATAACTTTATAATTCCAATGTTTATTAAAATATATATAGAGTAATCTGTATTTATGACTGATTAAAGATTAAATTGAATTAAACTGATAGAGTGATCGAAGTTTATATTCCTCTTTCAAACTTCTACAGTGTTCAATATTACATATTTTAGATTATAATAGATCATATTAAGACATTACCATGGCTAATAATTTATTAGTACTAACCCATAAAATATCTGAACATGATTAGGTTATTTTGTATAATTTACATACAGCTACCCTTTTTAATATAATTTTTCATTTTCTTATATCGTCAACCAAATACTTGGAACTAATATGTAAAAAATATCTTTACTTGTCATTACTTAAAAAATTATATTTCAAAAAATTTTTTTACTTTTTTTAAAAATCATATGACTTTATACATATATAATTTATTGAACTGCTCTTTTGTTAAAAAATATGTAAAATACTGTATTTTAAAACTGCTGTTTTATGCAATTTTTTCAAAAAATTTTTTTACTTTTTTAAAAATCATATGACTTTATACATATATAATTTATTGAATTGCTCTTTTGTTAAAAAATATGTAAAATACTGTATTTTAAAACTGCTGTTTTATGCAATTTACTATTCCTTTCGTTTATTATATTCTTGAATATTAAATGTGTAATTCGATGAAATATTTTCCACTATTCTTTATATTTTATTAGAAACAATCACTTATTTATTTTCGAAGATATAAATTTACCATCATAGAAATTTATTAAGATTATTAAAATTTTTATAATTTAAAAAAATATATTATCCCTTTATACATTTTTACAAGAAGAATGATATTATACGAAAATATAAAATGAAACTTACCAAAAATATATACGACAGAGCACACCTGCTGAATCGAAAAGGTTTTCTTTACGAGTTTCTTTCATATTTAACTCTTCAATACTTTCTAGTGCAATTAATCATTTAGCTACTGTATAAAGTACAATAATTTAGATTCATTTGCGCATAATCAGTTTACATATTAACTGTTACGATTAAAGGTCGAGCAAGTTTACAGATCTGAACATAATCTCTGACATGAACTACCAAGATTTGTTAATAAGATATTTATTTAATATGCATTAAAATTTGTTGGTTAATAAATAATATATATAACGTAAGTAGTAAGATCTGATCTGTAATAACAGTGTCTCCGGTTGAGATATGACGTTACACTTGGTTAAAAATGGAAATTAGTATGGTTGTGCGAGAAGGAGAGTGCGAATGTTTATGACGGAGCGGAAGTGGATATGTAAAAGAATTTATGGAGTGATATTAAAAGGAGAATATAAAATTTTTCCATATTTACTAAGTTTAATATATCTTCTGCGAGATGTAAAAAGTATTTTAGGAATTACCTGTTGAATTAAAAGTTTCATGCCGGATTGATTAGGAAAATCATTAGAGTGATCTACCAAAATCATCTATTTTTTTTTTTTTTATATTAGGGTTTTGTTTTCTTATGGTAAAAATTGTACAAGTTAGGTTTACTATAATCACAATTGTAAAAAGAAATATTTTATTTAAAACTTACTAACTTTAATATCGTAAATAATTGTTTTTGTTAAAAGCAATTCTATGTTCAAGTTCCTCCAAACAATTGCACTCTTATCTTTTTTTTTTTGAATTGTTTACTCGAAAATACTTTTAAAAAAATATTTAGTCAAAACCAGTTCTACGTTTAAAAAATATATTATTTTTATTTTTAACATGAATCTTGTTTTAACCCTTTTATATATGCTGACTTTATTATATCTACATTGATGTCTTTTAATAATAGCCAATTATTTTGTTCGAAAATATACTTGACTACACATCGAAAGTCAGCATTGAGTCTATAGGAGATCCATCGGTTACATATCGAATAACAACGGTTACACATCGAAATTATTCGATATGTAACCGTTAATTGCCATAAAATAATGAATATTTTGACAATAAGCTCTAAGCTTTGAAAAAAATTATTATATTAACATGTAGTAAATTATTTGCATGTCTATAATATATACGATGATCAGATGCGTAACGATATTATCCGCATTATAGATGATTCTAACTATTCTAAATGGCGGAGATTTGTAATTTTAAGTTGGAAGGATCATAACCAGCCGTTAAACGAAGCAAATTACATTAAAATGTTTATTCGAAACTGAAAACCCAGAGGCACGATAACATCAAAATAAAGATAGTTCTTACTGACACCGTTACTTTTACATCGAAATCGACTGTTCCGTGCGCATTAATATCGTCATAAAGTTGGTATTATGCCGCTTCCATACATTCAACACTGACAACCGAAGCTCTCGTCAAGTTTTCATAGATAGTTCATTTTTTATCAGGCACTTTCACAAATATTTCTTTGTATTCAAAGGATTAAATACAAACGAATTCGATATTAGTATTTCTGTTTTTTTCGTTTTTTATAAAGGATGTCTGAATTGATCAGTCAAATTAGATAAAACATTTAAATAACGGAACGTTATATAAAATTATATTTGACAGAAAATACTAATTCTTTCTGTTGTCAGGTTAAAATGTTAAACATCGTAGCTTACATTTAAGAATTGCAAAAATTTTGTTAACAATTAAATCTCTTTAAATGAAACTAGTTTAACTATTGTTTTTATTTTTTTAAATTTTTTCAAGTAGCGTTTTGGCAACAAATTTATTATGATTTTTTATTTAAAACTTTACTTTTTTCATATTTACTAACTTTATAATTTAACTTTAATAATTTTAAATTGATGTCGTATAATAATAATAATATTCAATTACTTCCAAAATATATAAGCTATATTTATTAGACAAACACTTATTAAATACATACAATTCTAATATCAGTATTTCTGTGTTTTTTATTATAACATATATATATATGTTTAAAAAGTAAATTTATCACAGAATGTAAGTAAATTTATATTTAGTTGTTATTTTTTATCAGGCACTTTCACAAATATTTCTTTGTATTCAAATGATTAAACACAAACGAATTCGATATTAGTATTTCTGTTTTTTCGTTTTTTATAAAGGATGTCTGAATTGATCAGTCAAATTAGATAAAACATTTACCAAATTGCATTCATTTCGCTTTGATGATGAATCACGAAATTTTAACAAAACTCTGAAAATACGGACAAGACTGTCACTTAGAAGAAAAAATTTATAAAACACAGTAAAATCCTGCCTTTTAAATACTTTACTTACTTACTGTTATTTCTTATTGAAGGAATTCTAAAGATAATTATTGAACGAATATATTTTTTAAAATAGTAACTTTTTATTGAAAATAAAAATAATGACACTTACCATTTAAAATATTTTTGATTGAAATATCAGAATTCAATTAAATATATAACAAAATATATTTAAGAAGTTTTTTAACATTTAAAATTAAAGCATAATGTTAAATTAAGCATTAAAGCATAATTACAAAATCGTAAAAAAATGGAATTTTTTTCTAATTTTCAACATTTTCTCTAAATGGTATATTTATTAATATAAATCAGCGTTTTCAAAACTATGTTCAGTTGAATGTGAAAATTATTATAAAACTCTTATTTTATACCTAAATATTCTGTCAATTTGAAACTGAAGTCACTAATTTACTTTACTATTTTTATGTGTTCTATTTTATATAATTACAATTTGAAAATAAAGG
>AYEL01045163.1:0-17390 GCA_000484575.1 Olivierus martensii
TTTTTTTCAAATTTCTTTCACCAATAACTGCAACCACCAATATTTAAATGAAAGTTGTTAATTCTTATAAGGTTTTTATTGAAAGAATAAACGTGTCAATAATTTCCAACAGATATGATTTCAAATGAAACTACAATTAACTTGATTCGTTTTATGAACAGTCAAATAACGAGCAGATAAATGTATAGATAAAAAAGTAATGGTAGTTTTAATGTAATTATCATACTATACTCTTTCTTTATGGTTAAAGATAGTAAAAACATCTATATACTTTATTGAATTTTCTATATGATTTATACAGACGGAATAATTTAATTTATTATATTGCTATAAAAAGAAAGTTTAATTCTCTATTTTTTATTAAAAATGATGAACAGCAGAGTGATGCATTAATATGTACTAGGTGAAAACCGCATAAATTTTTTATAAAGAAGTTTATCAAAAAAAAAACAATATTGAGTAAGTATGACGTATATATTTACTGATTTATCAATTACAAAATCATTATTTTGAGATATGTTGCTGTGAAAATATCAAGAGCTAAAGATAATTTTTACAAATTGGTTAAAAGAAATATTAAAATATATGAATGTAATGTATATTCTTAATTAAAAGGTAAACTTATTATTTCTAAAAAATCACACAATATTTATTGTACAGGTTCTTTATTTCTTGATAACAATTGAACTAAATTTGTGGCTGATCTCTCTGTAGATTTGAACAGCCTTTGGAATTGTTTGCTTTTTCCTGTTAGTAATCTTACAGAATGGAACGTGGCGTCATCTGTTGACAACAAAATAATATTTTTTAAGATTATTTTTATAATCCTTCATATTATTACATAACTTGTTTGAATAATGTAAATGTACAAATATAAATTTACCGATTGTTGAAAGAGTCTATTCATTTGCATAACGATTTATAGTATTGATTCATTTTTTTTAATATAAAATTGTCGGTCAAGTAAATTTAAATAAATCGATATTATATTTATGATACTATAAAATATTTCTTTTTTACCATCATATTTTTCTTTTATGATAAAAATAATCTTATTAAGAATAAAAATTATAGAAATAAAAAAAATAAACAGCACATAATAGTCCTATTAGTTTCATAATGAATGTAGAAAATTAATTCAATTTAACGTAATAGTTGTTATATATAATTCTTTGAACAATTACTTTTGCAATACCAATGTAATTTTGTATATCGATATTTTGCAAATATAGGCCCTGTATAATTTATGTTGAATGTACCTTATAATTAAAAGGCAAAAACGTTTCAGATTACGTTTTAATAGCATATTTTCTTCGAATGAATATATCATAATTAAATAAATGTTCATAATTTGACTATTATTAATAATAACTAAATAAGAGAAATCCATATACACTATAATATATTCAATATTTATCAAAGTACAATTAAATATTAAGCAGGTTAAACAGAATTAAAATTATTTTTTTACTAACTTTTATATTTTTATATATTATAAGTTGGATGGACATTTTAGATATATAAAAGATAAAAAATACTGAAAAATTTTTATTAATTACTATATTCAAAACAAAATTATTTAATTTTAAATTATTCAATATAAACTATTGTTCTGCTATATTAATAAATGATATTCTTTGTTAAAGTTGTTTTTAAATAACAGATGAAATGAAGGTTTATCATTACAAAATATAACTATATTCAATGTATAATAAATTTTTCTATTTTAAACTAAAGACTGAATAGACATTGAGTTGTTTTTATGAATTGCATTTTGCAAATAATGTTTGTGTTTAATAATTCATTTAAATTTATTTCTTTATAAATCAATAGGTCTAAAAGTTAAATTTATTGGAAAATTTCACAATTCTGAATAGTTAAATTAGGCAATCCAGTTGTAATGCATTACGAGCAAATAGATTATTAATTAATTGTTTTGTTAATTGGCAGTCACAGTATGCGAAAAGGACCCAAATGCATGTTGTCTCCATTGTTTTTGCATCTTGTAAATTGAATTAATTTATTTTATCATCAAGTTTTAATATGTGTGTGCCTATAAACATTCAAATGGTTGGCTGAAAATGTGTCTATCCTTAAATCGGCTGGATTGGGCGTGAAAACGTTTTGACTTTCCACTCTGAAGGACCGCTGTTCAAATCACGAGTCTCACCCCTTGGAAATATTTATCAAGGAATCCAGGCCTGGACCGCATTCTTCGCAAGCGGGCCACGCTTTCGCATTAGTGGAACCAATCAATAGAAATACGACGAAATTTGAAGAGGCCCTCGTATCTAAGTTTGGTCAGGTGACAAATTGAAAGGGCGCCTCTATGTAGGTTTGAACACGTGAAAAATGGAAAGGGGCACCACTGTTGAACGCTTTTTTACTTGTTATCGTATAGGAGTTTGCTCACTTCTTACAACTGGCAGTTTAGGCTTGATTTGGATATTTCTTTGTAGTTTGGTTTGTAATCTGCTAGAGACTATATGCAGTTTCTAACTATATAAGTAAATTCATTCTTGAAGTGTATTCATAAAATAATAGCTTATTTTCCTTAGATGTACAGTAATATTAAAAAATGAGTTCTACATTAAAATTTAATAGATTTAAACAAAGACTGATAATTTAACGGAAATTTTAATAATTTATATTAACGTTTCACATAGTTTTTCAATGACGAATCACTTCACAAACCCCAAAATTTTTACGAAACACCTCCCTTATTTTATAGTATAGGTAGATATTAAGAATAAATAAATTAGACTAATAAGTATAAGAGTCAAGAAAGCAAAACAGACCTTTATTTTCAAATTGTAATTATATAAAATAGAACACATAAAAATAGTAAAGTAAATTAGTGACTTCAGTTTCAAATTGACAGAATATTTAGGTATAAAATAAGAGTTTTATAATAATTTTCACATTTGTAAATCTAAGGAAAATAAGCTATTATTTTATAAATACACTTCAAGAATGAATATACTTATATAGTTAGAAACTGCATATAGTCTCTAGGAGATTACAAACCAAACTACAAAGAGATATCCAAATCAAGCCAGAAGTGAGCAATCTCCTATACGATGACACGTAAAAAAGCGTCCAACAGTGGTGCCTCTTTCCATTTATCACGTGATCAAACCTACATAGAGGCGCCCTTTCAATTTGTCACGTGACCAAACTTAGATACGAGGGCCTCTTCAAATTTCGTCGTATATCTATAGGTCAGTTCCCACTCGCCGTCGCGGAAACGGTCGCGAATTTTTACTACACGGCCCCGTACGATTTCCGTCGCTTTCGTCACACGCGTGCGCCGCGATTTCGTGTCGCGTTCTTCGCAAGCGGGCCACGCTTTCGCATTAGTGGAACCAATCTATAGATATATGATTAAACGATTAAATATGAAGAGGCCCTCGTATCTAAGTTTGGTCACGTGACAAATTGAAAGGGGCCTCAATGTAGGTTTGATCACATGATAAATGGAAAGGGGCACCACTGTTGGACGCATTTTTACGTGTTATCGTATAGGAGTTTGCTCACTACTTACAACTGGCAGTTTAGGCTTGATTTGGATATCTCTTTGTAGTTTGGTTTGTAATCTGCTAGAGACTATATGCAGTTTCTAACTATATAAGTAAACTCATTCTTGAAGTGTATTCATAATATAATAGCTTATTTTCCTTAGATGTACAAAGTAATATTAAAAAATGACTTCTACACTGAAATTAAATTTGAAGAGGCCCTCGTATCTAAGTTTGTTCACGTGACAAATTGAAAGGGCGCCTTTATGTAGGTTTGATCACGTGATAAATGGAAAGGGGCACCACTGTTGGACGCATTTTTACGTGTTATCGTATAGGAGTTTATAGTTAGTTAATAAAATATTCGACAAAGTTGAATCAAATTAATTTATATTTTAATATTAACTAAGTTGTAATATTGGTTATATTCATTTTTTTCTTCGATCTTCTTTAACAACAACGATATTAAAAATCAAGATTTTCAGAAATGCAAATGATATTTGACATGCATATAATTAATAATTAAAATAAATATTACTTTTAATTTCATTTCATAATAGTATTTAATTTTTTCTATTTTGAAACGTTAAAAGGATTTTCTCTTAAATTTATTCAAATTTATTGATAAACATTTAAAACATTTTTATTCTGATAATAGTTTAGTTCTTTGACATGCATATAATTAACAATTAAAATAAATATTACTTTTAATTTCATTTTTATAATAGTATTTAATTTTTTTCTATTTTGAAACGTTAAAAAGATTTTCTCTGAAATTTATTCAAATTTATTGATAAACATTTAAAACATTTTTATTCTGATAATAGTTTAGTTTATAAGATATACAGCTTAATTTAATATTAATTGAGAAAATTATTAAGAATACTGACTTTATAATTTTCTTTTAATTATAAGACGAAAAAAATATTAATTATTATTATTTATTTTCGTTTACGCTGTGACAAAGGATTTAATACAACTATACTGTATTGTGCAAGCGGTAGATAATGTAGAAATTCCTGCTTGAGTTTGAACACATTTATACAAAAATAATAATTATGTAATTTAATATTAATTGAGAAAATTAATAAGAATACTGAATTTATAATTTTCTTTTAATTAAAAGACGAAAAAAATATAAATTATTATTATTTATTTTCGTTTACGCTCTAACAAAGGATTTAAAACAACTATACTGTATTGTGCAAGGGGTAGATAATGTAGAAATTCCTGCTTGAGTTTGAACACATTTATACAAAAATAATAATTATATTTTGTCAGTTATTCAAAACTTCTTCGGTTTCATGATTAAAATAATTTTGAATTCCGCATCAGGTCCATCTGGCATATTATATAATATTTTATGAGATTCTTTTTTCAGATATCTGATCCAACATATTTTCGACCAGTTTGCACTTTCAATATGAGTATTTTTCATTTTCTTTAAGTAAAGCCTCTTCTGAATTAAAAAAACCAAAGACTAGTTAAGCAATCTTCAGAAGTATGGAAAAAAGTGAAAAAAAAACCTCTTCGGAAAGATTTATAAGAAAAAATCTTCAGATTTATATCAAAAAATTGTTATTTTTTTCAATATATTGAATTAGTTTATTTATACGTGGAGGGATATAAAATAGGTTGATTTCCTTATTGCTATTACTACAGAAAAAAATCTCGATATCCAGGTAAAAAATTAATGCCATTTAAAGGAAAAATAGTGACGGCATTAATTTCGATGCCTTATCAGGATACTTTATGGATCACCATTTAAAGGAAAAATAGTGACGGCATTAATTTCGATGCCTTATCAGGATACTTTATGGAAAATTTTTCGATTTCCTATCAGGATATTTGTAATTTTCAGCCATGTCACTGCTATTGTTGAATTTTTTTGTCTAGTTTTCATACTGGTATAAGTTATAACGTGTTTTGAGTGTAAAGAATAGTTTACATAAAATCTCAAGAGTTAACATTTGCACTCACATTATTCATAGATCCGTCCCTTTTGCACTGAAGCGGTCTTCATTTGTCATTAATGCACATCAAAGTGAAAACTGAGACATGTATGATATGGCTGTAAGATTTGAAGTAGTTTGTACATTTTAGTACAATAATTGCATTGGACAGGCACAATTTCAACTTATATTTGAAAATGACGAAAGATATATTCGACAAAAGTTTGATTTAATGTCTTAAAGAATGTGATTTTCTATATGATAAAGATCGAAATACATATATAGAGTTTTCCTTTTCTTGGATTTTCTAAACATAATTCATTTCTAATTTAAATATTATTTAATTAATATTATATTTATGTGCTTGTCGAAAGCATTTATTCTATATTTATTTATTTTAAAATGCAATGGAAAGCTTTTTGGAATTCATTGATTTTCTTATTGAAGATTTTTAAATATTAATGGAAAGATTAGAAGTAAGGAATAAAATTTATTAATAGAATTCTGTGCATGATAAATATCTTTAAATGAAGACAATAAATATAAAAGTCTTAAAACAAGAATCATGGATTAAATAAAAATAAAATATTTTTACAAACCTGACTTTTTTACCAAAACAATAATTGAATAATTTATTACAATAAAAACAAAACGGTAGTATCTGAATTTAAGTGGATTGAAACTTTTGACAGTCGATTACAAACTGCATAAATATGATTAAGATACAGGTAATCAAACATAATCCATAAAGTAAAAATTTTTCCTTTAGCTTTACGTATCTAAAATTTAATAAAATAGAACTAACTACACCTACTTACAGGGACTTCAATACATACGCCTAAACATAGAAGTGCTTTTGGCAAACATTTTTTTTTTAGAAAGTCTATTTTCGAGTAAACAATTCCAAGAAAAAAGATAACATTGCAGATACTTGCAAGGACTTGAATATAAAAATGCTTATAACAAAAACACTAATTGACAATATTAAACATAGTAAAATATAAACTGACCAGATGTCCCGGATTGAAAAAAATTTTATTTACAAGTAAACAATTCATATTAAAAAATTAAAAAAAAAGATTAACTATATTTAATTTTAAAAAATCAGCTTCTGAAGAATTCTCCTTCCCAATTATTACTCTACCTTAATATAACCGATTTGGATGAATCAATCTGAAAGAAAGTAATAAAGTAATAGTTAAATATATTGTTTATGTTTCTTTATCTCTTCCTGCTTACTTTTTGCAATTTTTTTAATAATTTACTTTTTACATTTTTTTAAAATTATTTTTGAATTTTCTCGAACCCCACACTCTACACCTCTCCTATATCTAGAACGTCCCGGGATTTAGCCAATTACAGAAAATGTCATCACTTTAGGTTTAAATAAAATATTTTTTCTTTACAATACTCATTAAAAGATTTATAAGAAAAATCTTCAGTTTTATATCAAAAAATTGTTATTTTTTCAATATATTTGAAATAGTTTATTTACATCCGGAGGGATACAAAAATTGGCTGATTTCCTTATTGCTATTACTACAGAAAAAAATGACGATATTCAGGTAAAAAATTAATGCCTTCACCATTTAAAGGATCTTGAGAGATATAAATTAAGTTGATTTCCTTATTGTTATTAGTACAGAATAAAATGACGATATTCAGGTAAAAAATTAATGCCTTCACTATTTAAAGGAAAAATAGTGACGGCATTAAATTCGATGCCTTATCAGGATACTTTATGGAAAATTTTTCGATGTTGCTCTCAGGATATTTGTAATTTTCAGCCATGTCACTGCTATTGTTGAATTTTTTTGTCTAGTTTTCATACAGGTATAAGTTACAACGTGTTTTGAGTGTAAAAAATAGTTTACATCAAATCTCAAGAGTTAACATTTGCACTCACCTTATTCATAGATCCCTCCCTTTTGCACTGAAGCGGTGTTCATTTGTCATTAATGCTCCTCAAAGTGAAAACCGAGACATGCATGATATGGCTGTAAGATTTGAACTAGTTTGTACATTTTAGTGCAATAATTGCATTGGACATGCACAATTTCAACTTATATTTGCAAATGACGAAAGATATATTCGACAAAAGTTTGATTTAATGTCTTAAAGAATGTGATTTTCTATATGATAAAGATCGAAATACATATATAGAGTTTTCCTTTTCTTGCATTTTCCAAACATAATTCATTCCTAATTTAAATATTATTTAATTAATATTATTTTCATGTGCTTGTCCAAAGGATTTATTCTATATTTATTTATTTTAAAATGCAATGGAAAGTTTTTGGAATTCATTAATTTTCTTATTGAAGATTTTTAAATATTAATAGAAAGGTTAAAAGTAAGGAATAAAATTTATTAATAGAATTCTGTGCAGGATAAATATCTTTAAATGAAGTTAGTAAATATAAAAGTGTTAAAATGAGATTCATGGATTAAATAAAAATAAAATATTTTTACAAACCTGACTTTTTTACCAAAACTCAAAGCATTTATTCTATATTTATTTATTTTAAAATGCAATGGAAATTTTTTCGGAATTCATTAATTTTCTTATTGAAGATTTTTAAATATTAATAAAAAGGTTAAAAGTAAGGAATACAATTTATTAATAGAATTCTGTGCAGGATAAATATCTTTAAATGAAGTCAGTAAATATAAAAGTGTTAAGACAAGATTCATGGATTAAATAAAAATAAAATATTTTTACAAACCTGACTTTTTTACCAAAACAATAATTGAATAATTTATTACCATAAAAACAAAACGGTAGTATCCGAATTTAAGTGGATTGAAACTTCTGACAGTCGATTACAAACTGCATAAATATGATTAAGATACAGGTAACCAAACATGATTAATAACAGTAAAAATTTTCATTTAACTCAACGTGCTAAAATACAACTAACTACTCCTACTTGCAGGGACTTGAATACACACGCCTAAACATAGAAGTGCTTTTGACTTAAACATTTTTTTTAAGTCTATTTTCGAGTAAACAATTCCAAGAAAATAAAACATTTCTTTCTTAAAGTCTATTTTCGAGTAAACAATTCCAAGAAAAAAGATAACATTGCAACTACTTGCAAGGACTTGAATATAAAACTGCTTTTAACAAAAACACTTATTGACGATATTAAAGATAGTAAGGTATAAACTGACCAGATGTCCCGTATTGAAAAAATTTTTATTTATAAGTAAATAATTCATATTAAAAAATTAAAAAAAGATTAACTATATTTAATTTTAAAAAATCAGCTTCTGAAGAATTCTCCTTCCCAATTTATTGACGATATTAAACATAGTAAGGTATAAACTGAGATGTCCCGGATTGAAAAAATTTTTATTTATAAGAAAATAATTCATATTAAAAAATTAAAAAAAAAGATTAACTATATTTAATTTTAAAAAATCAGCTTCTGAAGAATTCTCCTTCCCAATTATTACTCTACCTTAATATAACCAATTTTGATGAATCAATCTGAAAAAAAGTAATAAAGTAATAGTAAAATATACTGTTTATGTTTCTTTATCTCTTCCTGCTTGTTTTTGCAATTTTTTTAATAATTTACTTTTTTCATTTTTTTAAAATTATTTCTGAATTTTCTCCAACCCCACACTCTACACCTCTCCTATATCTAGAATATCCCGGTATGTAGTCTATTACAGAAAATGTCATCACTTTAGGTTTAAATAAAATATTTTTTCTTTACAATACTCATTATAATAAATCAATCTTGTACAAAATCCTTACCATAAAAAACAAAACAGTACTATCCAAAACTAAATGATTTTGGTAAGATTATTCTAATGATTTTCCAATCAGCCTGAAACCCTTTTAATTCAACAGGTAACTCCTCAAGTATTTTTTTAACTCGCACAAGATATATTAAACATAGTAAATACGAAAAAACTTTATATTCTCCCTTTTAATTTCCCTCCATAAATTCTTTTACATACCCCATTCCGCTCCGCTATAAAAATCCGCACTGTGATTCTAGCACATCCATACTGACTTCCGTCCTCAGACACGAGAGCTACGTCATACCTCAACCGGAAACACTGTTATTCTCCCATTGTTACCCCTGACCAAAGTAATAAAGTAATAGTAAAATATATTGTTTATCTTTCTTTATCTCTTCCTGCTTTCTTTTTGCAATGTTTTTAATAATTTACTTTTTTCATTTTTTTAAAATTATTTCTGAATTTTCTCCAACCCCACGCTCTACACCTCTTTTATATCTAGAACGTCCCGGGATGTAGCCTATTACAGAAAATGTCATCACTTTAGCTTTATATAAAATATTTTTTCTTTACAATTCTCATTATAATAAATCAAACTTGTACAAATCCTTATCATAAAAAACAAAATAGTACTATCCAAAACTAAATGATTTTGGTAAGATTATTCTAATGATTTTCCAATCCAGCCTGAAATCCTTTTAATTCAACAGGTAACTCCTCAAGTATTTTTTTAACTCGCACAAGATATATTAAACATAGTAAATACGAAAAAACTTTATATTCTCCCTTTTAATTTCCCTCCATAAATTCTTTTACATACCCCATTCCGCTCCGCCATAAAAACCGCACTGTGATTCTAGCACATCCATACTGACTTCCGTCCTCAGACAAGAGAGCTACGTCATACCTCAACCGGAAACACTGTTATTCTCCCATTGTTACCCCTGACCTTACTCTTAACAGCAAATGTATTATTTAATATACATTTAATGCATATTATATACATATCTTATTAATAGATCTAAGTAGTACATGTCACAGATTATGATCAGATCTGTAAACTCGCTCGACCTTTAATCGTAACAGTTAATATATATAAACAGATTATGCGCAAATGAATCCAAATGGGCTATATTATATTTTATACAGTAGCTAAATGAGAAATTATATTAGAAAATATGGAAGAAACACTTAAGGAAAATCTTTTCGATTCAGCCGATGTGCTATCTCGTTTATTTTTTTTGGTAAGATATATTTTATATTTTTCGTATAATTTCATTCTTCTTATAAAACTTTATAAGGAAATATATTAGACCCTATATAGATTTTATAATTTTTTATGTTATATTTTTTAAATTATTTTAATAAAGTCTTTTAAGATGAAGGTAAATTTATAACTTCAAATTAAAGAATTGTTTTGTTTTTAACAAAATAAAAGAATAGAGGAAAATATTTTACCGAATTACACATTTAATATTCAAGACTATAATAAACAAAAGTAGTAGAGAATTACATAAATTTGCACTTTTAAAATATAGTATTTCACATATTTTTTAAGAAAAGAGTAGTTCAAAAATTATATATGAAAATTCTATGATTATCAAAAGAGTTTCAAATTATTTGAAATATATTAATGCATAGAATAAAAGTTATTAAAATTTATACTGTATTTTATCAAAATACTTATCTCATACAATCAGTTCACTGAAAAATCTTAACATAATATTATTGAGCAATATATGTAAACTACTGTATTCATATAACTGCAGCATTTTAATCTTGAATGAAATAAATATTAATGCAATAGAGTATAGTCGAATGAATTTTCAATATAATTTACAAGTATAATCTCAACAATTATAATGTTGCAGAAAAAATTTTAAAAATTAACAAGAAAACAAAATAAAAATTTTTTTGTAAATTAAAAGATAAAAATGTTTTCTTGTCTATTTTTTCTGTTTGTTAATAATAATTTTTTTTTCTTACTTCTAGTAAAATGTTGTTTAAATGTAAATCATTGGAAGATAAGTAGTTAAGATAGAGTATAATAATATATGCAATAGTTAACATATGTAAAATATACAAATGTTGATATATTGACTGTTGCTAATACATGACAAAATGTTTAAGGCAGTAGAATGGGTTGTACTGAAGAGTGCCAAGAACCATGAATTTGGCATGTTTATATTATATAGTTAAAAGTTTTTTGATTAATGGATCTAGTGTTATATTTAAAAAAATAAGTAAATTTGAAATATGATATAAAAATAATATATAGTTAGCAGATTTTTGACTATTTTATATTGAATGAGACTATTTGGACTGGAATAACTACAAAAAGTGAATCTAGAAATATACATACACACACATGTATATAGTATAACCTTGTTATCTTGAATCTCTCTATCTCAAAACCCTTGATATGTGAAAGAAAAATTTTTCTGAGCATTTTCAGCATTAAACCAATGTAATTTCAATACTTACCTCAAAGTATTTTCTTCAAAACCCTTGCTATCTCGAATTAGTTTATAATTTTTGTGCTAGAGAAATTAAAAATACTTACAAACTTTTCCTTGCTTTCGGAATCTAAACAAAGAATTTAAATTTAACAAAAGAATGTAAATGTGCTACCAATAACCAGAACAGGAATTTTATTGTGCATGCTCGGAATACTAAACATGCTGTACAGTAGTTTCATTTTCTAAGTTTCACTTCTAATTATTGATAGGTTTTTGTCAATATGATCATGTTTATTCAGTGATATTTTCAACTTTTAGTTTATAAGATGCAGGAGTATTTAGATGCTAATTTTCATGGAAAAAAAGAATGTCTTATACAGTATTAAAAACTATGGTATATATTATTGACATAAAAATCTTTATTTAAAATTGAATCCTGATATCTCAAAAACTCTTTATATCAAATTTTTTTTGTTCCCTTGAGATTCAAGATATTGAGGTTGTATTGTATGTATTTCTAGATCCACTTTCTGTAGTAAATATATGTATTTATATATAATATAGTAATATGCACTAATAAAACTCAAATGAAATTAATAAAACTTTTTTGGATAATTTACATGAAACCCATGATCAATTGAAAAACTGAATTACTTAGAAAATAAGAATTCTCTGTTTGGGTAATCAATGCATTTTAATATGAGATCCAATTTGCAAACATTTTTTTATTGTATAAATGAAGAATTAAGTTTAACATTTCTTTTTATATATGTAGTGCCATTTCTATCATTTTGCACCCATTAACTTCTTATTTTCTATAGAATTTTGGTTTTGCTAACTTATGTAGTTCTCAGGAATATCCCTCTGAAGTTAGCATTGATTATTCTACTTGTGTGAGGAAGTTAACTTTGACCTGTCCTATTTTATTATGTACTTTATTATTTATCGTTATTTTTTTATTAGCTAACGTATTATATTTTAGTTTACGAGTTGACTTACTTCCACCTTCTCCATCGTAGTTAGCAATCACGTGTTACGGAATCGGGAACCGTCCTCTGGAAGAGCTGTCCCGGGTAATGACGTCATCATCTAATCTAACTAATTTTACCACTGATCCAATATGAGAATGTAAGAATAATCCATATCGATGTTTTGTTCGGTATATAATTAAATTGTAAAGAGGATGACATTAATGAATAACTCTGTAAGCTAATAAATTTAAACTTGTTACGTATATTTATGTAAATGAAGCTACATGGGACTGTACGTCACTCAGATTTAAAAGAAGACGAAACCAACGGCTCAGAGAGGTGTTGTATTAATGTAAGGTGGTGAAGTGACATTTGAGTTTCTGGTAAACATCGACGATTGTTTGAAGTTTGTATCAGTGGTGGAAGTAGTAGAGTTAAGTAGTGTTTAAGGTTCTTTTTTTGTGAATAATCAATTGTTGATATTTGAATTGGATTAAACAAGTTTTGTTGATTATTGTTACTTTATTATAGTTTCAATAAAGCATTTATTAACACTTTTGTAAGTGTTTCGAGTCTAATAAATTTATATTTTTTTGTTATTTAACTTGTTTGAGAATTTATTCCAATTATTAGTATAAGTTTCTAACATCGTTTGTTGTTTTCAATCTAACACTTATTCATTACTTCTAGTTGTAAGTTCCGGTTTTGTTTTTACCGGTTAACAATAGTTATTGTTAGACTGTTTTGTAGTTAATTATTTTTTAATTAGAGTTTAGTTAAGACCTGAGCTCAGGCCGAACTCTGGAATTTCCAGAGTCGTTAACCGTTAGATTTAGTTTATAATTATTGTTATTGATCTTTATTAAAATCTGCTTTGCACTTGGTTAGGAAAATTTATGAATATTTTAACTAATAATATATAATCTAGAATTCCCATATCAACAGTAATCAGGAGATTAACCTTTTTCAAATTAACCAAATCAATTCAGTCAAATTTCCCTTGGCAAAGTCTGAATTAAATTTTTCTAACGATTAATTTTGAATTAAAGCTATGGTGCCACCATCTGTTGATTTAATAATTAATTAAATTAAATTTAGAATTTAATACTAAAGTGGCACGATCTAGTAATTAATGATTATACTATAATTTTTAAATTAACTTTCCCGAAATAAAATTTTGCCACCACACCGGACTCGAACCAGGATCTTTGGGATAGCGCCCCAATGCCTTAACCGGTTAGACCATGGCAACCTATGGCAGAATTCCATTTCAGGAAGCTTATACATTGATTACTATGGAGACTTTATTGGACTAGGCTGAAGCTAGCACTCCCAGGCAGGCTATCTATATAGCCACGGGCCCTCTTGGCAAACCTGGGCAGACTTGGCTCAAGTCAGATAATACTCAAACGCTCCCAGGCAGGCCATCTATATAGCCACGGGCCCTCTTGGCAAACCTGGGCAGATAGACTTGGCTCAAGTCAGATAATATTCATATCAACACTAATCAGGGGATTAACCTTTTTCAAATTAACCAAATCAATTCAGCCAATAATTTAGATTGTACGGATTAAAAACAGCTCACTTAGCAAGTTCTATATAAATTTATATAGAACTTGCTAAGTGAGCTGTTTTTAATCCGTATATGATAATAAGCAAGTTGTTTTTCTATGTGAAATTTAGATTGTTTTATATGGAAATAAAATTTACATAAATATAAAAATAAAGTTTTTATCATATAAGGTTCTGTTAAAATATCTTATTTTACATAAAAGTAAACAATAAGCCAAATTATTTGGCTTATTGTTTACTTTTATTTAATACTTCAGTAAGAAGTATTTCAATATCTTATTTTACAACTGCTGCCTAAAAGCTTCTCCTTTGATTATATCATTCAAGATAATTCTTATTTTAAATCTATTAGCAACAATCAACATATCCTTATTTTATTATTCTGTTAATATAAGATGAACTATTATACTAACAAAAATGTAAATTTATCTTGATTGAAAAAATCAAGATAAATTTACATTTTTGATAATATAACAAGATAATAGTTCATCTTATATTATTCCTATTTTTATTTTTTATTAATTTTAATATTATTCTTTTCTATCTTATGTTTTATTATTTCTTTTTAAATCTGAAAGAATAATTTGTGAATGTCTTTAATTATATTTAATTGAGAACATTCACACAATTCTCCTTATAAATATGGTATTTTATTTTATAAGGGATGTCAATTAAGAGTACATGAATAAAACTGTAAAGTTTACAGTTTTTCCTTAACTATAAAGTTACAATTTTTCCTTAGATACCAATGGGATGTTTTACCATTAGCATTAATGAATAGTTAACTATTTTTTTCAGAATTTCTTATAACAATTAAAAAGGAAATTGTTCCATTCCTTCCTACTCTCCCATATTGTATAAATAAATATATGAGATGAAATATAAACAAATTAATAGCTTATAAAATACAAATTAGGAATACTTTTAAATATAACGCACAATATTTTTAATAAAAGTTTTAATATTAGTGCAAAAAAATAAAATAAATTTTTATATGGGAAACATACATCAAATCTTAATATTATACTGGTTTTTATTAATCTAGTTTTAATTTGGTTATTATAAAAAATTTTGGTTTGTATACAAATAGTTCATGCTTAGAGTTTCCAGTTTATAAGTACTTTTTTCAAGTATCAACCAAATTGAAAATGTGAACATTAATTGTAATAAATAAAAACTAAACATTTATAAATACAACATTTCAAACCAAGAATGTAGCTATAAATACAGTACATTGGGTTTATAGCAGACATTCCATTAACTATTACAAAATTGAAGAAATTAAAATGGTGTACCAAGAAGCAGAAGCTAGGAATGAAAGTTATGGGTCATGGTTTCATGGAACATTATATAAATAACTTTCATTTCTAGATTATGCCTATGGCAATATTTCATCTGTATAAAAGCTGGTTTACTCATTTATTAATCATGATAAAAAATAAAAATTCTTTAATATTTGTATGACATAGATAATTTCTTTATTATTATAATTTGCTTGATTTTAAAGGTTATGTTTTCATTTCTTTAGACTAGTGTTTCCCAAAGTGTGGTACGCATACCCCCAGAGGTACGGGAAGAGTTTGGTGGGGGTATTATATTTTTTGTATTGAAATTTGCCATTTTTAATTTTATTATTATTATTTATTATTATATTAGAAGTAGAAAAATTTATACATAAGGAATTGTAGGAAAAGTTACATATAGTCTAAGGCTATTGTATCAATTGACTTATCTGAATACTAAAAAAATATAGCTAAGTATGCTAAATAATAGGCGATAGCTAAGTACTCAATAAAAATGTAATTATAAATTTATACGTATCTATGGAAGAATTTTTCACAGTTTATAATCAATATAGCTATTAATTAATAATTTTATTGTTGAATATAATATAGCAAAATCATATGTCAAAATTATACTACCTATCTAATTGAACAAAAAATGTAACAACCTTATTCAGAAGAATTAACAATTTATTGTCAAATTGAAATGTTTTTGATTTAATCATTAGATCTTCATCACCAAAACAAGAACTAAACAAAAAAATTACTAGGGTTTTTATTCTCAATTGAATTATACTGTTCCATTTTCTAAAAATATCAAAAAATCAGCACAAAGAACAGGGAAAATACAAATATTAAGTAAAAATTTTCTTTTTTAATTTAAAATAATTTGAGTTATTTTTTATTTATTTTTGTTTGATTTTTATTTTCCTAATGAAAATCTAATTATAAGTCAAATACATTTCAGTCCAATATTTTTTAATTCAGTTTATGCTATTAAAGTTTGGAATTCTGTAAATTCTATATTTCATTAGTACACAATTTTTCTTTTATTATATCTATTTAATATATTTGCATTCAAATAAAGGTCTGTCATCAAAATTACACTCTCAAAATAGAAGTAATAAAGTAATTAAATAATTATTTTTACTTTATTAAATATATATATTTAATAGTATTTTATCTAAAAAATGTTAGTCTTTGTAGTATTAATTACAAATAATCTATAAATATTTTTAATTTTACAGTATAACATTTTCCAATTTAAACAATTACACTCAAAAATTAGCACAAGATTGCAGAATTTACTTAATTTGACAAACGTTTTCAATCCTCCTTCGAGGAAGGAGGATTGAAAACGTCATCATCAGGTCATCAAATCCTCATCATCAGGTTTAAAACTAACTTTTAACTTTAGCTATATTAATTTAAGTTAAAGTTAGAAAGTTAAAAGTTAGTTTTAAATCTGATGATGACCCCGAAGGAGGGTTGAAAACGTTTGTCAAATAAAGTAAATTCTGCAATCTTGTGCTAATTTTTGAATGTAATTGTTTTGTAATAGTGCAGAAGCAGAAAAATGCAAAGAATTATTTCCAATTTAAGTTCATACATTTTATAAAATGTGTAAAATATATAAAGAATAAATCTGTCAGTAAAATATTCAGGAAAAACTAATTTAATAATAAAAATATTTGATAAATTTACAAGTGGGAAATTACAAAATTTTTTAAATATCTTTATATAATAAAAAAGTTTTACTTATTTGTTATAAGTTACAATTAAATTTTTAATAGTAATAATTGTTTATTAAATATACTTATACTTATATACTTATTAAATATATTTTTTTAAAGGGTATCCATATTCATTCTTCTTATTC
>AYEL01045165.1:0-35131 GCA_000484575.1 Olivierus martensii
CACACGGCCTTACGAGTGATCCACTATCTGGCCTCTCGGGGATGGCCTGTCGTTCCCCACCCTCCGTATTCACCAGACCTAGCCCCGTGCGACTTCTTCATCTTTCCGAGAATGAAGAAAAATCTAAAAGGGAAGCGTTTGGACGATGTGGAGGCGGTAAAAACAGCTTCGCAAAGGGTACTGGACAATATCAAAGTTGAAGAGTTCCAGAGATGCTTCAAACAGTGGGAAAAAAGACTTGACAAGTGCATCGAATCTAATGGAGAGTACTTTGAAGGTGACTGAAGGAATTTTGTAAAAAAGTTAATAAATAAGGTTTTTATATAAAAAACCCGGTTTTTTTTGGGTCCCTCCTCGTATTATTTACAATTTACTTAATGTTATTTAATATCCTTGTATATAATTTCTTCTTTATAGGTATATGCACCAGAGCATGTATATTATTTACCATTTACTTAATGCTATTTAATATCCTTGTATATAATTTCTTCTTTATAGGTATATGCACCAGAGCATGTATAATGTATTATGACTCTGTAATTTCAAATATAGTCGATTCCGTTTAATTGGGCCACCGGTTAATTGAGACACCTGCTTAATTGGGCCACTGGTTAATTGGTGCAGCTGCTTAATTATGCCAAATCTCAAAGAATGGAAACCAAATTAATAAACTAATACATAATTTAAACGCTTAATTGAGACAGTTGCAGAAAAGGAATTTAGCAAATTTTGATATATATTAGGAATTTTTCAAAAGTATGTCAACACTGCAAACACCATTATTTGGCAACACTAGCATGATGCAAATCAGTATCATCGTGCATCTGACAAATATGCATCTGCTTAAGAATCTACTGTTACTATATACTGTATCTAGCAATATTCATTTACATTAATAATACGAATAAACTTCCACTTAATAACAAGAATTATGAATCAAAGCAAGCACTACTTAATAATTTCATTGTTGAGAATGTAGCCTCTGTTTTTACCTTTAGATCTTTGGAAATAAATCCTTTCTTTATGAGTTTTTGTTCTAAGAGCATATGCTAGGAATGAATTAATTCATAAAATCAGAAACTACTTGTGTACAGAAAAATATTTTTGACTTTATATGATATTCCAATATATTATTCTTATTTGGAAAGATGAAATTTATGACATTAAAATATTGAAATACATTCATGGATAAAAAGTAGTTTATTTGTCTATTTAATAAAAAATAATCTAATATTACTAACAATTTGAATGTAACATCATTATTTGTAATATGGAGTGTTATTCCTAACAGAAGAGAACTATTAATGTATTAGAATAAGTTTAAAGTATATTAAAATCAATCATCTAATTATAAATTAAAACAAAAATTTCATATATACAAGAAGTCCTCAACTTACAACTTCTCTAACTTATGATGGTGATGTAATCAGTTAATTCTATGACTGGTTAATGCAATTCAATGGGTTCAAGTCCCTGACCCAATGATGTGTTATATGGAAAGCATCCTTTTTGTCTGGTTTTAGTAGTTTTGTATTCTTTATGTTTCTTAAGATAATGTATAGTGTCTTAGTAAGCATCAATAGTGAAAAAAATCCATAAATTTTAGGCATTAATGATTTATGCCCATTCAGATTTATAACAGAGGGATTCAAAACTAAATCCCCATCACAAGTAGAGTAATTGTATGTATATCAATATGAAATCATATTGTTAAGGAATACAATTAACACATCAATATATATAAACTTGATTTTACATTAAATATAATTAATTTTGTTGTACTGTAGATATAATGTAGATGAACAAATGAAATCAATAGACAAAGTTGAAAAAGCTTATATGATAATAGGTTTTTACAAATACAGTCATTGTTTCAGCTGAAGATTAAGAATTTCTAATACATAAATGTTTTAACAACTTTATTTGACAATAAAAAAGCATGTACAAATAGGAGGAAATGCATTTTGTCATGAGCAACATCTTCAATTATTCTGTGGATGATTGAACAGACATTTTTAGATGACAGTTGAACAGAAATAGTTAAATAGGATTTATGACAAAATTATAAAATATGAGTTGAAAAAATTGGGCATGTGAAAGTTGGAACAATTAATGACAAGTTTATTGGGAAATATGCTGATATTAGAAAGAAACTAGTGTACGTGGCTGATTGGAATGAGAATAAAATTTTATATTATTAAATTTATCACTATAAAAATTAAATACATTGATATATTAGTAATAGAACTTTAAAAATGCATATTTTCTTACAACAAGAAATAAGATTTGTACCTAATTTCTAAATTGAGAATAGTAATACAAGTGCTAAAGATACAAATATTCCTCTAATTATAAATATGTGTTCTTGAAATTTATTTTATAATAATACGAATAAACTTCCACTTAATAACAAGAATTATAAATCAAAGCAAGCACTGCTTAACAGTGGAAAAAACCGAAACTTCAAAGAAGCACTTTCATATTCATTTGTTATATATTTGGTTTGTAAGCTGAAGATGACTTAATAAAGTTGAAAGTGCTTCTTTGAAGTTTCGGTTTTTCCACTGGAAGCACTTTCAACAAAAAATAAAGTCAAAAGCGCTTCTTTGAAGTTTGGGTTTTTCCACTGTTAAGTAGTGCTTGCTTTGATTCATAATTATCATATAATATTTATTCATATTTATATATTATATTTCATAATTATCATATTCTTATTTTATAAATTGAAAATTTCCTAAAACAAAATTTATTCTTTTAGCAAACCAGAAATTCTTACTAAATTATTTATTTTAAAATTATATTATATTGTATAATTTGTATTATTGAATAATTGATAGACATCTCAATTACAAGCTTTTGCACATATGAACATACCCTTTTTTCAAATTTTTAAATAATTAAAAAACTGTATCATCACTAACTGGTTCAAATCAATAGTATCTTATATTCAAGTTTTTGAAATAAATACCATTAGTATAAGGTAGAATTTTGGTGGCTGCTTTGCCATTTTGAAATACCATGCTAATACCTTAAATCACTGGTTTCCAAACCCCTTTTTTTCATAAAAAAAATGATATGTCCCTCATTTTATTTATCTTCAGTCTAATTTTATAAATATTTTTTACTTACAATTTAATACTACAAAACAATATGCCATATTTTGTATAAACAAAGTTCTTCTCAGTCTAATTTTATAAATATTTTTTACTTACAGTTTAATACTACAAAACATATTTTGTACTACATGCCATATTTTGTATAAACAAAGTTCTTATATATATATTTATTATAGTGTAATAATTTTTAATATTGGGTTGGCAACTAAGTTCCTGCTGTTTTTTTACATTGTAACATTCCGCATGTCATTAAATGTTTTTGACCATAGCGCATCTCCTACAAGAAAATCAACTGCATGAGGAGTGGGTATTACAGAAAGAAATTCCAGGAACATCCAAAAGAAAGCGTGATGGAAAAGATCCAGAAGTTGAAGAAGCATTAGATCAATGGATTTCTATAGTTAAGATACAAGTCGAAGAAGCATTAGATCAAATGGTTTTCTATAGTTAGCGGGCAGAGAAATTCCAGGAACATCGAAAAGAAAGCGTGATGGAAAGGATCCAGAAGTAAAAAAGCATTAGATCAATGGTTTTCTATAGTAAGCAGGCAAGGTGTGAGGAACATCCAAAAGAAAGCATGATGGAAAGGATTCAGAAGTCGAAGAAGGAAACATTCAAAAGAAAGCATGATGGAAAGGATCCAGAAGTCAAAGAAGCGCATTAGTCAAAAGAAAGCGTGATGGAAAGGATTCAGAAGTCGAAGAAGCATTAGAATCAATTGAGTTAGCAGGTGAGGTGTGAATATCAGCAGCCTAATGTTGAAGGTGAAGTCAGAGGAGATTGCTAAAAAGCTAATAATTAGGTACCTATTTTAATAAAGCATTAAAATAGATACCTAAATATTATTTTTTTACCTACTTATTTATTTACCTATGTATTATGTATTTATTTTAGAATTTATTATTAGTTCTGTTTAATTGGGCAGCCGCTTAATTGGGCCAAAATGGATTAGTCCCAACATGTCCCTATTAAGCAGAATCAACTGTATTTCAAATTTAGAATCTCTAATCTAGAATAGAATTGCAGTTTTTGTTAAGTCTTTTTGTTCTTATTGTATGCTACTGATGATGATCTATAATAGGATCAGAAACGTTTCTGACTAATTAATAAAATATGTTTTTTCCCCTGTTTTTAATGTGCTTGTGTTATCTAGTGTCTGCTTGATGAAGTAGATTGGTGTATCATGAATTTACTTTTTAATATTTTTCTTGCAGTGTATGATGCAATCTTGTAGATACAAGTGTGCTGATGAGGTAGTTATTATTTTAATAAAATTATTTATAATCAAAAATTATTAATTTATTCAATAAATGTCATATTATCCTAACTTTTAAAATTTGGTGATGAGTTTTTGTGTGTGTCAATTTTTATCATTTTTTAAATGTTAGACTATGGGTTGATGCATCAATATAATTAACAATTAATGGAATCTATGACTAAATGAAATAAATTTAATTATAAAAATTTATAATTAAAAATTAATTCCAAATTAGTCCACTAGAGGTTTTTTGGTAAGCATTGTTTCATTTAATTTAGGAAGCTTAATATTATGTTTGAAGTAGAGAATGTCATCTACCTTTATCCATTGAGTTCTCTATCAATAACAAGCACAACTTAAGAAATAATTGACATATTTTATCTATTTGTCAAATTAAATATATATTGAAACATTTTTTTAGCATTAATTCATTACTGTAATATATTAAAAAATCAAACATTCTTATATGATGTAAAAATTGATAATTCAAAAAGCTTTTAAATAAAATAAATTGTATAAATGTTTATATCTGTGAATAGAATATATTTAACTTGTGTTATTTACTAATGATGACTTGTTATGAGTCAAAAACGTTTCAATGTATATTTAATTTGGTGAAGAAATAATTGATGCATTCTACCTAAGTAATGCTTGTTTTGATAGAGAATTATGTTTGACTCTACAGTATGTTGTATTAACAGTATTATGGATTAGATTGAAATATCTTCACTATTTTTTGTTTTTCTTAATTTTCAATTTAAAAAGCTTATTCCAATATTACCGTATTACTTCGAATTTAAGCCACACTTTTATTCAAATTTTTAAGACGTAAAGTATGGGTGCAGCTTAAATTCAAAGCGAATATTCTAACATCTTATTTCTTCTGATTCCCACTCCTCAACGATCGGGGTTTTGTTTTATGCTCTATGCGTACCCATAGTATTAAAAGCGTGACAAGTTAAAAGCAAACCAATTTTCATAGTAGACTTTCATTTGCTGTTATATGAATCATGGGTTTGAATAATGCCGGCTGTTTGAAAAAAGTGAAATGCCATTTTCAGAGAAGCTCAGCAGGATCGAAATTCTTATAATTAAATTATATATTAAAATTATAATTTAATCATTTTCAATTTGAAACAACAATTAAAAGCATATCTGTTTAGGAAATTTCGCAAATATTAAATACAAACACCGTGAAATTACGAAAGGTATTGAACTGATTGAGTGACAAAACGATTTTATTTGATTTTGAATGTATTTTGCAACCGATCTGATTTTGAATGCTGTATTGAGATGATTGACTGACAAAGTGATTTTATTTGATTCTGAATGTCCACCGTGAAATTACGAAAGGTATTGAGTTGACTGACTGACAAAACGATTTTATTTGATTTTGAATGTATTTTGCAACCGATTTCTTATGCAATTGTTTATTCTGGTTAACAGTTAATCAAATAATTAATAACAGTAAATCAATAATAATATAATTTTTGTAAGAAATATGCATTTTAAAATCTTCAAAAATATGATACTGTAATGACATCTACAGTTTACTATATGAATTATTAATTATTACTTTTCTAGAAATTACATAAACTATATTGCTGAGATATGGAACAGATCTGATATTTTTTTTCTATTTATTTTATTTATCAATAAAATTTTTGGCATTATGGCTATTCCCGCGGGCCGCGGTTTGCCCACCCCTGATCTAATCTAACTAATTTTACCAATGAACTGATATGTGAAAATATAGAGCAGTTGGAGTCATAATGGATTATTTTTCCCTAAAGATGATCTCAGCCAAGATAGCTTTTATTAGAATTTCAACATATAATATTTTATTTTTATTTATATTATTTTTAGGATCTAGATTGTTATCTCCTGGATAACAATGGATTTATTATTGTATCTGAAGAATACGAACAGGTAAATAAAATGAAAAATAATATGCTAACTTTGTATTTGTTGAAACTATCAAGAAATTAGTTCTGCTAGATATTTTGAAACCAAAAATCTAATAAAAAAATATACACTACTAACATATCAACTGCTTTATTATTTATTACAAGTTTCTGATTCTATGAAATATATTTATCTATCTATACATGTATATTGATATATATATATACAGTATATGAATAATACAAGCAAATATTACTAAAAATCTGTTGTTTCATTTTCAATAATCAGTAAATTATTTGTCTATCTTCACTATGTATTAACCATTAGTTTTGACTATTACTTATTTAAAGAATTCCTGAAATACTATATATATTCATGTATAAGCTGATACCTTGATTTCAGAGTTTGAAAATCAGTAAAAATATGAAATTTATATATAAGCCAATCTTCAGTTTTCAAGTATTAGAATAATATGATATTCATTGAAATAAATTGATAATTTATTTTATAATTTAAAAAACTTTTCCAAATCCTATTGAACTTTACATAAATATGGTGCATCCAACCACTAACATAGGATGTGCTGCTAATGCAAATAAGATGCAATGGGATTTCTTCATATATTTTCGATCATATTTATACAGTATCCAATATTTAAATATCCACAAAATATTAATTTATGTATAATCATGCATACCACATTTTTTTAACAAAAAAAAAAACCCAAAAGAATCAGTAAGATGATCTTTGTTAGGAATAAATATGATGGAGTGCATGACTGGCATGATAATGTGGCATGACTGAGTTGGTGAATCTTACAATATTGCTGAAAATGTTTTGATTTTTGATTGAGCTATATATAAGCTGACCCCTTCTTCAAAATATTTTTCTGAGAAAAAATCCCCAGCTTATACTGGAGTATATACAGTAATCTTATTTCTGAATAAGAAAAAAGTTAGCAATTAAAGTTAATTAACAAATTTAATATGCAATTACATATGGTAACATATTTGAACAATGAACAGTGCCAACCTTGGACCAATTGGATTGATTGGGCTCAACTGGGGGCCCATGTTTCAAATCACCAAAAACATAATATATAGGACTATTGTAAATATACTATATATGTCACATGTAGTAATAAACTGTATTGTATGTCACAAGTTAGATGGAAAAAGAATGTTGACTAATTGATGATGTGCATGTCCACAAAAGAAATATTTCAAAGATCAAGTCTGAGTTCTCTAGAAGCCTTCACTGTCCATTCCACTTCTAATAACCTCTGGGAAAAACAATCACAGAGAAATATGATGAAACTTGTTTTCTTAGAGACCTGACAATCACTAATATCTAGGGCCCCAAGTTAGGCCTGTTCCAAATATCCCTTGGAGTTCTTCATTCCCTTTTGTTTTAAGCACCGATCTCTCTCTCTGTGTGTGTCACTTTTGTCATACCCATGTCCCATTGGAGTTGATTGCCACTTTTTCCCCATATTAAAAAAAATTGGTTCAGAAAAATATTTATTTATTTAATAAAATAAAAAAAATACAAAAATAATATTTTACACTGATTAAAATAGGTTTTATTGCATTTTTTTGTTTTGGTTTTTTATACTTTTTCTTTTTACATTAAGGCAATCTTTTCTTGCTTTTTAGATGCAAATTTTTCTAAAAGTTTTGTAAAATTTAATTTCTTTGCTATTTCACTTTTACAAGAAATGAAAGTTTTTCTTTATTTACACAACATGATTAATGAATTTTAAAAAAATCATTACTATACCAGAATTTTACATATTTTTTATTTTCATTTATTATTATTTGTTTATTAATTTTTTTGGCAAAATGCTGCCCCTGGAAATGTGCTGCTCCAACCAGACACTTGCTTTGCTGCTGCCTATAGCTGGCCCTGACTCTTCCTGAAGGTTTTTATATCCATTTTCCTCTCAATTGAACTAGTACATACACTAATCCATGCACAAAGGGCTAAACAAGACAATAAAAGAAGGTAAATATATTAATGAAACAATTGGCATGATTACCAATTCCAATACATAAAGGCTGCTTGACTTCTTTTAAGCCCAGTTGATGAATTTATGATATCCACCTGTGTGATTCAGTGTCTCAGCTTGGTTTGATCTGGTTCAAAATCCTGACAATGTATATGGCGTGATTTGAATTTGCTGACTGATTAAAAATTAGGAGAGTCAAAAGGGTACTGGACTGAAAACATTTGCAAAATCAGATTAAGTTAGATTCAACTGTAGTTTTAAACTAGATTGATTGAAATTGTCATTGCTCTTGATTTATTTATCTGGGTGTTTTCCAATTTCACACTTTGGTGCTTTTTATGGTACACTTTATCATCATTACATTTTTGTAAAATTATTTACCAATTTTGCATATATAATACTAGCAGACCCATGCCCGGCATTGCTCGGGCAGTTCATGGTGTTGTACTGAAGTTTTATAAAGTAAATGATGATATAATTATACTTAAAATTCAAAATGCAATCTGAGATAAACTTAAAAAATTTTTAAATAGATTAAAAGAAATTTCACAAGCAAACATAAACAAATTTGTGCAAATTAATTTTATGTTAATAATAATAAAATTCTTTGAAATTAATAGGCAATAAATATAGTTATAAAAATTAAAAATTTTTAGTATCGTTTTAATACAAACTACATAATAAGCAAAATGCATATAAGAACAAAATTTTTGATTGCAGATTGCTTTATATATTTATTTTCTGTTTAAAATATTTCTTCCACCACCAAGCCTATCCCTACCTCGCAAATTGCCTGCAGAATTAACACGTTGAGGTTGTTGTCCAGAATTAAACTGTTTATCCACATTAGGAATATAATCACTAAGAGTATGAGGATGAGTACTACTATTATTGTTGTATCGGTTATCATTTCCCCATCGACGTCCAGGACCCATTCCTGGTCCACCACCGCGACCTCGACCCCTAGGTGGTCCACCTGTTCCACGTCCTCGATGACTTCCTTCAAAATCAGAATTAAAATTTCTTTCTGGACCACTACGACGAGGTATTGGAAAATTCTGAGTCGATCCCATTTGTGTCCTTAGTTGAAGATCAATTTCCAATTTTTCTTGTCGCAGTTTTTCCACTTCCTGTCAAAACATTTTATTATATTTATTATTATTATTACTCTAAATATTAAAAATTTAACTAAATTTAATATTAATTAAATAACTTAACAATAAAAAAATAATTTTAAATTAAATCAAAAAAATGTAATATCTTACATAAAAATAGAATTGCACAGCCTTTAAACTTATTAGGCAAAATCAAGTATTAAATAATTGAAGCCACATTTATGCTGACTCTATTATTTTCTCAAACTTTTTCATTAGTATACAATGAATGAAATTTACTAATATCAATGTATCATTAAGAAATGAGCCATTCACAAGCCAAATCAATTAACTCCACTTTTTGAATTTTTTAAATTTTTATGTCAATACACTTGATTGACTATTAACTATTTATAAGAAAAATAAATTTTCTTAATAGTTAGGCTTAATATTACTAAATGACAAAAATTTTTTTGGCCATTGAATAATAATTTATTTCAGAAGCCAATTTGATTAACTCCATATAAATAGAAAAAATAGGAGAGAGCCATGGGTATAGTAAGAATTATTTAAGAAAGATTAAAGAACAGGTAGAAATGAAAATATAATCACCTCTAGAATCTACTGAAATGCAAAACGAAAACCAGAATAGACAAGAAACTACTAGATATATCCCGCTTCTGTACCCAGCTTCAAAACTGCCTTTAATAAGGTTTCTAGCAAGAAAGACAAAGACAAGGCTAACCCCAAAGAGAAATCCCACAATTTATAGACACTTTAGAAACAATAAAGACAAACCAGGAGTATACATAGTCCCAGTAATGAACTTAGATAAAGATAAAAAAGAAGAGTATATAGGGATGACAACAAAATTGCTAGAAATGAGGTTATAAGAACACAAAAGAGAGATAAAAACTGCCAAAATGAACACAGTGTTAAGCAGGTAGGTATACGAAGAAAATATCAAAGTGGAATGGAAAAAAGCAAAGATAATAAAACCGTATAGTACAAAAAATGAGGGTTTGTTTAATGAAACGCTAGAAATTATTAGACCATCGAAAAGCAGAAACGTGATAAACGAATATCTGGGTAAAGAGCTGGCCATACTATGGAAATATGCCTTAAAAGAGAAGCTATTTAAAGAACAGAGAATCATTTAATTTTTATAATCAAATAAAATCTTAGCCTGAAACATAAGTAAAAAGTTTTCAAGATGTGTTTTCAAAATGGTGGCATGCATCAGTTTAGGTAATGCATTTGGAGAAGACTACAGATAGAAGTGCAGTCCTTTTGGAAAGTTTTCTCTACTTATCATCATCTTTCAGTCAATACTATTTCGTTCATGTGGCACTAATGTAAAACCATACCAAAAATAACCTGTTACTTATTCATAAAATAAAAATTATGCAAATTAATATGAGTTACACATAACAAGATTTTGATTTTAACTTTTATTAAAATTTTTATACTATTAAACATCAAAAAGTTACTTTTCATTTTAAACACCAAACTCAAAATCAGACAAAACAAATTCCCTATTGAAGTTATACATGCAATTAGGAGAATTCCTCAGAAATTTCTTTTCTAATTGGAATCAAAAACAACATGGAGGCAAATAATGAGAAGCAAGCACTGCATTCACTATAATATGAAAAAACTTTTCTTCTTAGAATTTGGGGTGATTGTATTAAATCAACAAATAATGAGAAGCAAGCACTGAATTCACTATAATATGAAAAAACTTTTCTTCTTAGAATTTGGGGTGATTGTATTAAATCAAAATCATGTAAAATCAGAACTGGGTATATGTTTATTATTATGTATATAAGTATTGATTAATTTTAATCAAAATTTTTGAAATTACATTAGTTTTATTATCAAATTTTTGAAATTAT
The DNA here is from genome assembly GCA_000484575.1 of Olivierus martensii. Classification (NCBI taxonomy): domain Eukaryota; kingdom Metazoa; phylum Arthropoda; class Arachnida; order Scorpiones; family Buthidae; genus Olivierus; species Olivierus martensii. The sequence goes on from AYEL01045165.1 coordinate 11,277, forward strand.
ATTGATTTTGCCAAAATTTATGAAAACTTGTTATAATTTATCATTTTAGTATGCTGTTGATTTTTGATTTAATTAGCTAACTAGTATTTGCCCATTTGTGTTCGAATATATGAGGATTTTTGAAATTTTTGACAAAAGATTATAAAGTTATACTGTAAATATATTCCTTATTAGAATAATATGATAAAATTTTGGAATTTTATATTAATTATTCTATCATTCTACAAATAGTCAATTTTTTAATATTTATTATGAGTACCTATTGATGGCTAATTAAAAATGTTTTATTAAAAGATCTACACATATTTCTATATAAATTCAATTGTGAGGAGCTACCTAAATATAATATTAAAAAAGTGTTATAGTCATCAATATTGATAAAGATGGTGTGATTTCATGATATATTTATGAACCTATACTTTCTTTTAAAATTAAAAGTGTTCTGTACTGATTATAATAAAATGATATTTAGTTTAACTATATATTTTAATTAAAATAATCTTTATATTTATATACAACAGTAATAATTAATTAAAATAATAATAATTACCAATTCCTGTAGTAATGCTTGATTTTCTTTGAGTTTGGGAAGTAACTGGAAGATTTTGTGGTATAAGTGGTGTTTTCTGTTGGCTATTAAGTTTATCTAATAATAAGTGGTAGATAGCACTATAGTGATCAAAGCATTTGCCCATTACAGACTGCAAATTTATAAAATATATATATTATAAAATATACATAGCAATTCTTAAATGTCATACAATTTAAGTCTTTACATAAGATCGGAAGAGCGTCGTGTCAAATATATATATTATAAAATATACATAGCAATTCTTAAATGTCATACAATTTAAGTCTTTACATATCATTCTAATTACTCAAAAAATATTTTAGAATATCATATTTGAATTAAATATTTTATAAAAAACAACAACATTAATAAACATATACAAACAGTTATTATTAAAATGCCTATTGTTATATTTCAAAAAAATTATAAATTAATTATTATTTAAAAATTTTTTTAATAATGTTTAGAATTCCATAAACATGAATCTAATATATAATAATAATAGTGTTTCTTAACCAATAGGCTGTGGTATACTAGTGTTCCATGATGGATATTTTATATACATGGCAAAATTTCTTGGAAATAAGAATAAAATATATCTGCATTTACTAATTTAATTTTTCTTTGTTTTGTCCTGTTTTTGAAAAGCCAAAGTCAGGGCTGTCTTAAAATCTTAATAAATTCTAAACACTCATGCATTTGATATCTCTTTCATAGTTTACTTTTCCTATTTTAGTTATTAAATTTTTATAATTTCTCAAAATACTTTTGAAAGCCCTTGAAATGTTCATAGTATGACCTAGGCACTATGCCTATTGTGACTGATGGATAAAATAATTGTTAATAATGGATAATAAGTTTAATGTTAATATGTTACTAATAATGGATAATGGTTCTAGAGTGAAGTTTCATATGATAAAAACTTAAATGGTCTTGGCTTGCTAATTTTGAAATATTATATATACTTGTGTATAAGCTGAGAAATTAAAAAAAAATTTTTTTTGAAGGGGGATTGGGGTTTATACATGTTTTTTTTATTATTTTAATTCTAAATAAGATAACTACCAGTATTACTAGCAGTATGGCAGGAAATTAATAAATATATACACAAAAAACGTAAATAAAACACGAATTAATCAAAAGGAAGAAGCGCTTTTGATTTATTTTAAAATCATCATCAGCTTCCAATCAAGTGCTAGTAATAATGGTAGTTCTCATTTTTGGCAGTGTAACTGTTTTTTCAATTTTCTAAATAAGATTTAAGCACTTACTGCAGTATAGGAGAAAACTTTGATTCATATAAGAACTAACATTTTTGGCATAAAATGCCATCTTCGGGTTTGATTCTGTTGTAAACTTTCGGTTTCAACAGAATCAAATCCGAGGATGGCGTAAAACGCTGAAAACATTAGTTCTTATATGAATCAAAATTTTCTCCTATACTGCAGTAAGTGCTTAAATCTTATTTAGAATTAAAATAAAATAAGGTAGAAAGCAGTATATAAAATAAAGCAAATTTATACATGAGTTAATCAAATATCAAAAAATTTTTCACAAGATTATAAGATCAGCTGACTAAGTTGCAATGCATTCTCATTATGCCTTTGTGCAAGCAACATGATCCACTATATTTATTCCTAACAAAAATCATCTTACTGATTCTTTTGATTTTTTTTTTTGCTAAAAAAATGTGGATATGTATAACTGTACATTAAATAACTATTAAAATATTAATTTACTGTTGGATACTGCACAAATATGATTGATAATATATGAAGTGGTCACATTGCATCCTCTTAACATTGTTAAAAAAATGTGGATATGTATGACTGTACATTAAATAACTATTAAAATATTAATTTACTGTTTGATACTGCACAAATATGATTGATAATATATGAAGTGGTCACATTGCATCCTCTTAACATCAGTAGCACATCCTATAGTAATGACTAGATGTGCTATGTTCATTTCAAAAAATGCTTATTTCTTCTCAGTTGTATTATTAAAAATATGTATATGCATAAAAAGGTTCATATTTAAATAAATTCAAAAATATTAATTTACTGAGTATGTCACAAAAAAAATCATGAATGTGTACATTGCAAAACTTTTTTAATGAGTAAACATCATTGCTGCTAATGCATGCATCATCAGTTTATATATTAAATGGAAATATAACAATCTCCAATGTTTCTGATTGACAATTTTTTGTTCCTTCAGATAGTTCTGATCAATTAGAAAATACAGGATGATTATTTAGCATCTGATTTCAGATATGAAATTTGCATTTTGACAATTACTTGTGTGCTGATTGGTTTTTTTTCACTCCCATCAGTTGCAGTAAAATTTTCATTACAATTATTTTTAATTAATAGATCAAATATAAACAATCATGGCAAAACAAAATCACTTTATGCCAAACAACAGAAACTTTTTAATTTTTTATTTCAGAAAAATAAAATACCTCAATTATTCTCTCTCTTGTCACTCCAGGGAGCCTTAGCATATGATCTAATACAAATTCATTGATTGTCTCATTATTTTCTGGGCCAGCATTCATACTATACACTTCAATCAAAGCTTCAAATATTCGATCAGGCCCATCTTGCTGAATCCATTTATGCTTTATTATCTGATCTATTGTAAGCCGCCTTTCTGGATCAACTATTAACATGTGCCGTATTAAATGCTCACATTCTAAAATAAATTAACAAATTTTAAATCATTCAATAAACAACAAATTTTAATTCAATAATCATGAGATAGGAGATCAATATCTTCTATTTCATGATCATAGATATTAAACTACAAATATAAATTAATAACTTACAAAGCAAACAGAATTAGTTAGGACTGTTTTACAGTTTTATTGTTTATTTGTCAGGATGTTGCAAATCAAATTGTATCAAATTTTAATATGTACTTTTCTTTGGCTCACTAATAAAATGACAACTACAACAACATTACAATTAATAGTAGAAAATAAACAAAGCACTATGTAGCAGAAGTACATTTATTATATTCAATTCGGAACATTTTCAACCATTTTTTGGTCATCTTCAGTGAAAATCACTAAAACGAACTTACATAGAAAATTACAATGATTATAGAACAAAATAGTGCATATATATTTAAATTTAAGAGGATACGATTATACATAATAATAGGAATTGATTACAAACAAATTTTACATATAATTTTATATTTTTTAATATAATTATAGTCTGATATAATAAATATATCGTAATTAATTAATTAAATAAAGCGCGCATTATAATTATCTTTCATAAATATAACTATCACTAACACTTTAAATCCAAAATATAATTTTTAAGTAATTCTATTTAAATTGAATTAAAAATTATGTATCATCTAGAAATGCCAATTAAAGCTATCTAATATGATAATAATATAAGAGTGATTAATTTAGCTGATTTACATTACCCATTGAGAACTAAATTTAAGTCAACAATAATTTTAAAATCATTAAAGTAATGATGAGTTACTAAAAATGCAAATTAGTTATAATTAAGTGCATTATATAACTTCATACTAATTTGCAATAAATGAAACTTTTAGGTACAGCAGTCCTTGAATTATGTACTGGATCATTCCATGAAATCCTATATTTAAGTCAAAACATATGTATGTCAGATAAAGCATACATTATACAGTACTAATGTGTTTTAATAATGTAATACTAAAAATAGTTATATTAAAGAATAAATATATAATTTGCGTGGTAAAACAATCACTTAACATCTTGGAGGATCCAGATTCAATTCCAAGTCCCATACTTCCAGTTTTTCTGAAGAGTCCAGGTTTGGGCCTGACTTGCTATTTAAAAATAATTGTACAGCTCTGGCCAAAATGTTTGTCACTTCACCGAATACGTTCGGCTTCCTTACAATACTCGGCTTCAGCATGCATCAGTTTCCTCGGTAACGTAGTGTGGTAAAACAATCACTTAACAATAATACAAATTTTTCTGGAAACTGCTTATAATTCTATTAGCAAAGTTCATTAAAACTAAAGCACCAACTAGCAGTTAAAATAAACATAATATAATATAAAACGCTAAAGAGGACTTTAAAGGAGACTAAAAGGAAATGCTGCTATAAGAGGTTGCCTACCATATTCAATTTATTAAGGAACGACAAGACTAAGAGAATGAAGGATCTAGAGGCAGGAGTATATAAAGTACCATTACAGAATGTCCAAGATAACAGAAGGGAAGTATATATAGGAGCTACAGCTAGGAACCTTAAAGACCGCTTAAAAGAACATAAGGAAGACCTAAAGAGAGGCAATCTTACAACAGCCTTAGCGCAAAGAGCTTTTGAAAAGGATATTAATATTTGTTGGGAAGAGGCCAGAATTATAAGAAAGGTGCAAGATCCTAGGGAACTTTTTACTGCAGAAAAAATCGAAATTTTGAAGAGCAATAAAAATAAAGAAAATCAACTTTCAAAAAAATTAAAGACTACTTGCTTAATACGATACTAGATTAAATACAGCTCATTAGCAAGTATGGATTTTATTTAGCATAACGTTTTTGGACTGTATTAGTCCCTCATCAGTGCTGCTAAACATTACAAAAATTTTTGTAATGTTTAGCAGCACTGATGAGGGATTAATACAGTCCGAAAACGTTATGCTAAATAAAATCCATACTTTCTTAGGGTACTAAGAGAGTGTCTATTCTCTTTTAACAGGTTGCGAGAACACAATCTGTACGGTCGCCGAGCAGCCCAAAAACAGATACTATCTCCAACCAACATTGTCGATAGGATAGGATTCGCCTACCAGCATGCATCATGGACAACAACTGATTGGAGCTATGTGGTTTTCACCGATGAGAAAACCTTCCAATGTAATAGTGATGGAACTGTGTGGGTGCGGAGACCTGTGCTTTTTGCTTTTAATCAAGGTTCTAAGGCCACAGAAGCTGCTCACAACATTTGTGCTGTGTATGGAGAGGGTGCTATAGCTGAAAGAACCGCTCGTGATTGGTATGCCAAGTTCAAAAAAGGAAATTTTGACCTCAAAGACACACCTCGTTCTGGCCGTCCAGTTGAGTTCGATGAAGAGTGATTAAACCAACTTTTGCACGAAAATCTGCATCAAACGACAAGGGAACTCGCAGAGAAAATGGAATGCTCCCACACTGCTATAGAGAAGCTTCTTCACTTGATGGGAAAGGTTCAGAAGTGTGGAGCATGGGTTCCGCATGCTTTAAGTGACAACAACAAAAATCAACGAGCCACAATCTCCGCTGGTTTGCTTACTCATCACCGTGCAACTCATGGACACAAGGAATGATTTCTTTACCAAATTGTTACTGGCGACGAAAAATGGTGCTTATGGACACAAGGAATGATTTCTTTACTGAATCGTTACTGGCGACGAAAAATGGTGCTGGTACATCAATATGAAGCAGCGTAAGGAATGGCTTAGCCCCGGTAAACAAGCGACCCCGCACGTGAAAAAAGATCTTCATCTGCGTAAAACAATGTTGTGCATATGGTGGGACTGGGAAGGGATTATCCATTACAAATTGCTTGAACGGAACCAAACGATCAACGCGGAACTCTATGTTCAACAGATGGAACGACTCAACACGGTTATTCAAAAGAAAAGACCTAATCGACAGCATGGTGTTCTTTTGCTGCACGACAACGCCCGCCCTCTTATCGCCAATATGACCAAGGAAGCCATTCAAACTCATGGTTGGAAAGTGCTGGCACACCCGCCGTACTCTCCCGAATTGGCACCAACGGATTTTCACCTCTTTCAATCTCTTTCAAATGCTATGCGGGGAGTTTCTTTCAATAATGATGCAGAATTGAGAGCTTGGTTGGATGAATTTTTAGAGTCTACACCAGGTGATTTCTACCAACGAGGTATTGAAAACCTTGTTGAATGTTGGAAAAAAGTTGTAAACAACAAAGGAGAATACATTATTCATTAATTAGTTGTTAATTTTTATTGAAAAATAAACTTTTAAAAAATTTTTAAAAAACGGCGGGAACTTAGTTACCAACACAATACAATTAAACAAATCTTATAAAAAATATGAAAAATACATGTTTAATACAACATAATATTTAATGCGATGGGTGGGCTTGTTTTTAAGCACAAATTCTCTCAAATCGGGGTGTCATCAAAGATATTGCTACTTGCAATTCTTTTTCAATCACTAAACGAGATCAATATTTTGTCTTTAAAACAGCTATAGCAGAAAGTTTCTGGATACATGGATATATGTATTTATAATCTTTTTCTGATTCATTTTTTTCCGATATCAATTTGAATTTATTTATTTTTTGTTTGTTTGTCTCAAAAATGATGTTTTTGTTAATTCTTCATATCTTCTTGAAATAGAGGGTGTGAAGCCTTCTAATGGGGCATACCCCACAGTTTGGAAAACACTGCCTTAAATAATTATTTTATAATACATTATATATGGGATAATGGGATAATACATTGTCAAAAATTAGAAAATTTTTTGCAAGATCATAAGATTTGCCACCTCAAACATGCCATATTCCTGTTGTCTCAATTGTGCAATCCATTATATTTATTCCTAATAAAAACCATTATCTAACTGATTTTTTTTTGGCAAAATATGTGGCTACATATAACCAAAAAAATTAATATTTTAGTAAGCATAGATAGTTGTGAAGATCCTGGTGGTGAAAAGTTCGCATAGTGATTTTTGTTTGTTACAGTTACAACATAATTATTTTGATGAAAAATATCGGATTACCTGTGAGCCGGAGGGCTTAGAGGAGTCGCCATATTGCCAATGTAACCTCGTTTTTGGTATGTTTGAGGATATTGAAAAATATTAAGTTTATTTTTCATCCAGGAAGAAATTTAATATTGTGTTATTATTGTATTTAATTCAAAAGAAGAAAGAACTTATACACTACGAGTTTGAAATAGTGAACTTTATTCAACAAATTTTGTTTACTTATGGAAATCAACTAGTGTTTAAAACGACTACCATTGGAGGGGGTCATTGTCTCGTCTCCCATAATCTTGCCGTACTTCAGATCGGATGGTCGTTGTGTTGTTCGTCCAGTGGCTTATGCTTCGTCTGTGATGGTCGGCTGTTCCTGTTTGTTATGTCCCAGCTGTATGGACTTTATTGTATCTGTTCGGATTTCAGCCATGAGAAATTGCAGTACTCCGACATTTTACTGAAAGCTTTGTGTGGTGACGAGACACTGTTCGAAACTGTTGTTTAACTATTGTAAGTTCTTTATTTAAAGTTATTAATAAAGCTAATATTTTTGACATACTATGGAGCAATGGTCTGATGCCGTAGACTTAGTTTTACAATGGCTAGATGTTAACGAAATTAATATTAATATAACAATTAGGACGCACGAAAAGAAGAAACGAAAAGGGGGTGGGGTGGAACTTGATGCAGAGGATCAGGTGTATACCCAACCTTTGTATAGTTACCAACTTTATGAATTAATTCAGACTGGAAATTGCTCATAAATTAAGAACTCATAAACCAAGAATCAATTTCACATAGACATAAATATTAAAATCAGGGGTTTTGTTCTCAGCAATGTAATTTGAGCATAATAAAAATAAGTAAGGCCAACAAAATAAAAAACAAAAATTAAGTATGGCCAACAATAATTTATAATTAAATAATGACCTATCTATCTAAAAAAATAAAAATATTAAAAATTAAATATGGCCAACAATAATTTATAATTAAATAATGACCTATCTATCTAAAAAAATAAAAATATAGTTTGTAAAATCAAGCAAATTATAATAATAAAGAAATTATTTATCCCATAAATGTTAAAAAATTTTTATTTTTCATTATTATTATTAACAGTTAAAGTAGACGATCTTTTACTAAATAAGTACTGCCTTAGGCAAAAATCGGGAATGGATATTATTTACATAATATACTGGTAAAATCAGAGGGTATGCTACTTCTGCTTTTCTGCTGCCATTTTGATTTTTCCAATTTTATAGCAGAGGATAGCAGAAGGCCATAACTATTGCTACAAACACAGTCATACTATATTATATAGGTATGTATGTGATTTGAAATACTTTTTAGGAATGTTTAGAATCTATTTATTGCAATTAAGGTTCATATTTTCAATTTTTTTAATACTTCATACTTTAAAAAATTCACCAACCAAGATGTACTTGTATTTACATGGTGTGGCTATAAAATAATGAGATTGATGCTGTAAAACTTTTTTATTTTATTTATACATTTATATATTATTATCCCCTTCAATATACATCCCCTCCTCTATCCCTACACTGCTCCATGCGAATTTTCCAATCTTTAAAACAGTGCTGGAAGTCTTCTTCTGTGAGCTTGTTCATAATGCATGCCGCTTCGTCCTTTACAGCTTCAACGGTCTGAAATCTTGTTCCTTTTAATGCAGATTTGACTTTAGGGAACAGATAAAAGTCACATGGTGCCAGGTCAGGTGAATAAGGCAGATGGTCTAATACTGGGATGTTATACTTGGCTAGAAATGTCTTGACAGACAATACAGTGTGAGCCAGTGCGTTGTTCTGATGAAGAACACATCACTTTGTTATCCACAATTTGGGTCTTTTTTCCTGATTTTTCACGGAGTTGAGCAAGAATTTCAAGGTAGCAATGCTGATTAACAGTTTGACCTTCAGGAACTCAGTGAAGGTACACAATTCCATGAATATCGAAAAAAAACAATTATCATTGCTTTGAATTTTGATTTGCTCATTCGAGCTTTTTAGCTCTCGGTGAAGATGGGCTTTTCCAATGCATGAATTGACACTTAGTTTCTGGATCATAAGTAAAAAAACCAAGATTCATCACATGTTATCACTCTTCCCAGGAAATTTGGGTCATTTTCAATGGCATTTAAAGTGTCAGTACAAATATTTTCACAAACTTCTTTTTGTTCAATTGAGAAAATTTTCGCACACACTTTTTGCATGTTAAAATTCTTGTAAAATTTGCCTTACGCATTTTTTGTCAATTCCTATAGTTTCAGCAATCACACAAATAGTTAACCAACTGTCAGTTCGGATCAGATTATCGATTTTTTCAATATTTTTATCCGTTTTTGACATGGAAGGGTGTCCCGGGCGTGGGTCATATTCAACGTCTTCTCGGCCATCTTGGAAATGCTTAAACCACTCAAAAACCCATGCACATGATAAGCATTCATTGCCATACACTTCTTTTAATAAAAGATAAATTTCAGTAGCGATTTTTCCAAGTTTCATATGAAATTTCACGATACAATTCATTGCTCTACTAAAACACTTACCATTTTTCTGGCAAATCAAAAAAAATAGATCTTATACAAATGAAGGCCACGGCCAGACTAATATGCTTATAGACATGGGAAGGGCGGCAATCGAAAGAAAAGGCTTCACAGTACACAGCTGCTGATCACATGACTTTGGCATATGCATAGTTCGTCTGTAGTAGCATCAGTCTCATTATTTTATAGCCACACCTCATATATATTAGATACTGTACAAATATGATCAAAAATAAATAAAATGGTGAAGTTGCATCTTTGTGCTAGCAAGATGTCCTATGGTAGTGTATGGATGCATCATAAGACATCTATTTATTTCTAAAGATGTCTATTTCATCTCAATATTATTATTAAAAATAAAAGGATGTGCTTGAATGTTCTTATTTAAATAAATTCAAAAATATTAATTTACTGGGTGCTTCAAAAATAAGATTAAGAATGTATAGATAAATTTGTTTTTAATGAGTAAACATAGCTGCCACTAATACAAATATCATCGGTTAATATTAAATGGAAATATAGCAATCTTCAATGTTTAGGATTGAGAATTTGTGCATTTTCAGGTAATTCTGATCATTTAGAAAATATAGAATGATTATTTTGCAACTAATTTCAGACATCAGATTTGTGCTTCTGATAATCACATTTTGGTTTAGCTTTACAATGCCCATCAATTTCAGCAAAATTTCTATTTCATTTTGATTCATAGTTTTCATTATTTGAACTTTGTTAAATATTTCTGTTCATATTTGAAATAATTGAAATTTTAATATGTATTTGATTTGTTTTGCCAACAAACACTTTGAAAATATACTTTTGTAGAGAAACATAATGGATGTGACACAATCATGTTTGTGTCACATTGCGACATTTTAATACTGTAAGTCTGACATTTTGTGATTTATTACAGTAGTGAACTAGATTTTGAAAATTTTTTAAAATTATAAAAAAATTATCTATTTATTTCAATGAATGTCATAATGTTCTAACTCCCAAAAGTTGAGAGTCAGTTTATACATGAGTATATATATGGTAATTCAAATTTATTAATATTGATGAAAATGCATTTTGCTAGTAAAACCTAATCATTGAACTAAAGAATGAAACAAACTCAAAACAGATTTTAAAAATTATGAGGATTAAGAAAAACTAAATGTTATATGATTCATATAATTTTTTTTATCTATACTGTTGAAATAAATACAATACAATAAATTAATTATGTTTAATGTAAAATCAAACTGATATATGTTAAAAGAATAAAATTATAACAGAATTTAATATATTAAAGAATATTGAAATTTAATGTCTATTCTTATTTATAATGCAGAAATAAATAAATTTAAATTAAATCTTATTAAAAACACAATATAAATTAAATATTAAATTAGTTATAATAATATACAGTAGGTCTCTGACTTACACAGTTTCTGTTTCATTTGTATTTTATGTAAATTCAACAAAAGTAAAGAGAATTACACAAAGATATATAATTCTCTTTATTTCTGTTGAATTTACATAAAACACAAATGAAAAATTCATTAAAAAAATTAATTTTTTGTAAAAATTTTACTTATATTCCTAAATTTTTTTATCTATGCTTAAAGTATATTAATAAATTTCATCCACTCCATTTGCTAATGTGCTCATTTGTATATATTGAATTTAAGCATTGATGGACTTCTGAGGTTTTGACTTGCACATTTTTTTTTTGTATAAATTAATTACATAAGATGGGGACTTACTGTATTTTAAATATAGGTAGTTCCCACATTTGCAAGTTAACTCATTCCTGAAGAGAGCTCATTAAGTAAAAACTCATACCAAGAATCAATTTCTGGTAGACATAATGTTAAAACCAGTTCTATTCTCAGTAATGCAATTTGGTCACAACAAAATTAAGTAAAAATCAACTATATTAATAATTTATGATTAAATAATGATTCATTTATCTAAATAAATGAAAAGATAGCCTTTAAAATCAAGCAAACTATAATAATAATGAAATTATTTATGTCATATTAATGTTAAAGAATTTTTATTTTTCATTATTATTGATTGATAAGTAGCTTTAATGCAAATGAACTATTATCATAGGCACAATCTGGGAACAAAAGTTATTTACATAATATGCCAATAAAACCAGAGATTGTGATTTTGAATTTTCCTGTTTCAAAACAGATAGTAATGTAATTCTACTACAAAAACAATTGTACCATATTGCTATTGTATAGCTATGTATGTGGGTTTAAATGCCTTTTTATAAATGTTTAGAATTTATTTATTGCAATTGATGTTAATAATTTTGATTTTTTTTGATACTTCACATTTGGAAAAAAATTTGTAAACCTGGGAATTTGTAAACTAGGTACTCATAAACCGAGAACTACCTATATTTATTTCATATGACATAACAAAAGAAATAATAAAAATTCAAAAAAATTTTTCTGATGTTATGAAACTGATTATATAGGATGTTCTGAAATAAAACTGAGAAATTTTAGGAAAAGATATAGAATCTATTAGTAAACAAAATATTTCATACCAATATATGCTAATTTTGCTTCATTTTCAAATAAAAGCCAGTTAAAATTCTTATATTGTCAGTTCTAATTCAAATAAGAGCAAATTAAAGTTTATACTATTATATTAAAAGCTTGTATAAAGAGTAATGTGTATGCTTTACTTTAAATTATGAAATAACTTTTTTATTACATCAAAATAACTTTACACAATTTACAAACTTACTACAGAGGTTTGTTTAATATCTGATTCTCTTTCAGTGATACAAGCTTCACAATGATTATGATCAGAATTGAATAAATGATAGTTGTTGAATTTCTTTGATTATCATGCTTACAATTAAAATAATGTTAATATATATTTTATCTTTGATTGCCAACCCTATAAATCTGAGGATGTAAAATTATTAATAAAATGGAAATGATGTTTCTTTCCAGTCTTTAATTGTTTCTTATAAGAAAAATAAAGCAAAAAACTAATCTAGGTATATATTGTTATGCAATTTTTTTTTTATATCAAAATGGGACTCTTTAGATTTCCTATAAACTTTCCAATTTTATTTAAAAATATCCTATATAACAGAATAAGTATATGGGTTTCTCATAAAAAAATTTGTCCTCTTTATTCTATTTAAAAATATGTAAAATTTAAAAGATAACCAAAGATGATTAAAAAGTTAGAAAAGTATTAAATTTTTGAGAGTTATTTAAATATATATGTTTTAAGAATGTTTTCAACAAAATAAACAGGATGAATGTTTTAATAGTTTGAAGATGTAAACAAATCAATAAAATTTCAATACAGGAACTTCTAGAGTTATGAATATTCATACTCATGCATATGCCATTTCATTTTTAAAATAAGAAAATCTCAATAAACTCTTCAAGAATTTTAAACTTGACTTATGCCCACCTTGATTTATGACCAACTTGTACTTACAGTGGCAATATTGTTGATAAATTCTGTTATTATTCGATGCAACTGATTTGGGTTCAAGTCAGTTGCATCATCACTGAACTAATGATCTGATACATGGAAAACATACTTTTTGTGACTTATTCTTGTATATTTCTGTTTGTTAAGTTTATTACAATAAAGTGGAGTGTAATAATATCGGTAAAATATTGGACTCCCCAATTACACTCCATTTACCCTCCATTTATTACAATAAATGGAGTGTAAATATTGGTAATGGGCAATCCATAAATTTAGGGTATCTTTGACTTCTGATCATTTCTGACTTATAACAGCAGAGTTCAAAATTCTTGGAATTAAACTCCATCATAAGTCAACGACTACCTTATTAGGATAACAGAATGTTCTAATAATAAATATAATGTAAAACTACGCAGATACTTAACATATTACAACAATACAGTCAGCCCTCCATATATCGAAATTGAAGGTGTCTTAGAAAAATTTCTATATATAGAAACTTTGTTATTGCAGATACTTAACATATTACAACAATACAGTCAGCCCTCCATATACCGAAATTGAAGGTGTCTTAGAAAAATTTCTATATATAGAAACTTTGTTATATAGAAACCTGAATTTTCTCTAATGTAGTACAGCAGTTAAGTGATATTTTGTCAGTATCGCCTTTTTCGCGGCCCCCTGACGGCAGCGGTGATAGTGGCTCACAGTTTGTAAAACTCCAACTTAAATGATTTGAAAAAAGTTTTTGGAAAATGAAAACATTATTAAGTGAATAAAACAATATAATTGTGAGGAACTTAAACTGCTACAAGTGCTTGTTCTTATAGTTAACTATAGAAACTTCGTTATATAGAAACCTGAATTTTCTCTAATGTAGTATAGCAGTTAAGTGATATCATGGTCTATAAATATATATGGTCATCCCACTCCTACCGATAACAGAGGAAAAACTGTTAAGGTCTAGATTTTAATCACTAAGGTGGCATTGGCATCAGTTACTCTGCCATAGCAGACAAATTTCTATAGAGTTACATGTAGAATCTTATAAATCAAACGTAACATTAAAATATATTTTTAGCAGGAATTTCGCTATATTTTGATAAATTAGAACGATAATGTAAAATATTTTTAGCGGGAATTTCGCTATATTTTGATAAATTAGAATGAAAAACACCTTAGACTTATCCTTAACGTTTTATGGACTTAAACTTAAATGGTAAAATATAATATTTCAAAATTTTTAACATTAGTTCACAACCATCATTTTTAAGTCAACAATTTTGCAGTTGTGAGCTGTTTTTTCTTTGATTCTTCAAATGTGTTTGAAATAATGCCAATTAAATACAATTTTAAATACTCCGAAATTACTAACGATAAGATTTTGTAATTATTAATTATACAGAAAACGGATTAAAAAACTTTTAAATAAAAATTGAAAATGTATTTCAGTGTAATGCTCAGTATAATAATTCCATTTGAATGCCGAGGCCCTAAGGAGTAACGTCAGAATCTTCCATGAGCATATGGAAGCAGAGCTGTTTTCAGCCAACAACTTTAAGCCGGCATTTCAGGTCGGTAAGAGGGCAGATCAGAACCTGTGCTCCTGGGTGGTAGAGGTTGACCCGAGAACCAGAAAGGCAATAGCAGAGACAATGACTTCTTAAGTATCGGATGGTCGTCGCACAAGGTGCAGGATTTTTATAGCTTCCGTCGATGTTACAAGTGTTGGGCCTATGGTCATTTAGCAAAGCAATGCAAAGCCGATGTGATCTGCCCTAACTGTGCAGGAACTGGCCATGAGTCGAGCGAATGCACAGCTCGAAGAGAGGAATTTCAGTGTACCAGCTGTCTCAAGTATAACAGAGGATGTCACAACCAGGAATCTCGAGTTGATCCTTATCACGGAGCCCGTGATCGTCATTGTCCCTTTTTTAGGTATCAGTGTCAGCTTGCTGACGCGCACACACAGTACTAATGCGCTACATAAATATATTACAGGTTAATTTAGACAGATCCTCTGCGGCAACTGATCACTTAGTCAAATATGTACACGATAATAATATACATGTCATTCTCGTACAAGAACCATATGCAAAGCAAAACATCTTAAGGTTTCTGTCTCATTTTAGAATTTACACTATGGGTATTGCATCAGCAGTCGTTGTCACTGATAGTAATGTTGTGTCCTCACTCATACCGGAGATGAGCAATGAAATTACCACTTCTGTTCTTATCGAACATGGAAGGCATAAGATTATTTTAAATTCTACGTACTTTACTCCAGCTGGTGATATTACTATACAATGTAATTCCCTTCAGCAGATTATTTGCATTAATACCAGTTACCCCCTTATAATTAGTATAGATAGTAATGCTAGATCTCCGGTATGGGGAGATAGATTGCAGAACAGACGAGGAGAGGTATTTTTGGATTTTTTAGCGATGCCCATGCTTTCCCATGCTTTTCGTCTCTGACCCTACTAGTGATGTTGGATTAGCCACATGGAAACACTTCGTCTTTCCATTCTGGAAGACTCAGGTCAAACCCCAAAAACTGTTTATCATAAAGTCTGGGCCCGGTCCATATGTCAAACAATACACCACCGCTTTTTATTCATCAGGTGAAAAGCAATATAAAACCACAAATTAAAAAATTTTTTTTACAAAAAAAAAATTTATTTGTCCGTTATCTAACAATTCTTCCGTAAAATATTTCAATAACCAATTACAACAGAAAAGAATTTTGAAATCCAATATTATCCTATTACATGAGTTAGAAAATCTTTATCATGGTCAATATTTTATTGCTTACCATTTATGTAGATGTAATAATCTATCTTCAGAAATTTTATGCATTAAAAATGTATATCATTTAATATAAATGGCTACAAATAACTGTTTATTTTCAATATAACAATGTCCATAAGGGGAACATTGTTCTTGATTTATAACTCAGATATTTTATCAAAAGTTTAGTGGATTTTATAATTTCAATACTTTGAGTTTCATTTATATACATAAACTAAAATTTCAGGGACAACAAAGCTGATTTATATCACATGCGAGCATTTAGCATCAGCTGCATAGTAAAGCAGTCATTTACCACCTTGAAGGACTGGATTCAATTCCTGATTTATATCACATGCGAGCGTTTAGCATCAGCTGCATAGTAAAGCAGTCATTTACCACCTTGAAGGACTGGATTCAATTCAGTCTCACATATCATTTTTCAGGATAGGTCCTGGCCGACCAGGCACAGGACCTATCCTGTGCCTGGTTGGCCAGGATAGTCCTAGATAGACAACTGACGCCGTCAGCCATGTTAAAAGACAGGTATTTTCGTGAATGTATATTTGGCGATATAGAAAATTGACTTTGTTTTGGTGGCCAGACATATCCCATTTATTTTAGTGTGATAATCAGATCCTAATAATTAATGAAAAGAGTATAGTATCCAAATATGGAGTACTAAACCATTTTATTATAATTTTTTATAAATACACTTTTTTGATTAATTTCGAATGAAGTGCTCAAAGTACTCCAGATTTCGCATTTTCCTAATCGTTTAATGTTTCAAGTAAGGTGAAAAATAGATTTAAAATCCATTGAGGGTAAATTGTTATTAAAAAAAAAATATATTACATGTATTTTATACTAAAGAAAATTTTAAGATGTGAAAAAAACAAGCACAAATGAAGGATATGAATAAAATTTTATTTTTTGACATAAATTATAATCAATGTAATTAATCCTTTGTTTATTATTTATTAATACCAAATAATGGCCAATAACTATCATTACTAAATTAACAATATTTTAAATTTAATAAAAACAGAATTATTGGCTGATATTTGATATTAATTGTATGAAGTTTAATACTTAACCTTATATTAATTGTATGAACTTTAAACTTTTATAAAGCCTTCTTTATACATTACTGAAAAGAATTACCTTATTAAATTTGTCTCACAGATGCTGCCTTGCCCTGCATCAGCAAGGTTAAATGTTTTGCATATGAATGTAGTCTGATCACAATTATTTTTCTTGTTAATCTGTATGAAACTCAATTAATAAAAGTTTTTTTTGGGTGGAGCATAATGGTTGAACTATTTACTGATGAAGTATCTAAGAGACTATTCAAATATATCATCCAAATAATTTTTATTTTCCATTCTTAATATTGTTTATATGAGCTCCTGATAGTTTGTTTGAAAACTAACTCTTCCTGCTCTTGTAGTCTATTTAATTTAACTATATACAGTGGTGCCTTGCAATTTGACACTAATCCGTTGCCAAAGTAATGTCGAATTGCGGGACAATATTTTCCATGTAAGACTATGTAAAATAGATTAATTTATTGTCACCATCCCACTCCCCTAATGGGTGAGGTGAGAGAGATATAATAAAGTAAATAATATAGTGTGTGTGTTTTACTATTGTATAACACACTAAATTACAAAATACACTATTCACACATAATTTATTAGCCCTTAGATGTTGGAATGAAGTCTTCCAGCAGACTACACAATTTATTATTGGATGTTGGAATGAAGTCTTCCAGCAGACACCCAACTCTTGGATGTTGGAATGAAGTCCCTGATTTTATCAATTTCTTATAGACATAAGAAATTGATCCATGGTTTAAAAATTCTTACTTTATGAGATCACTCCAAGAATAAACTCAATGTCAAGAATTATCTCTATACATATTTATTTTTCAATTGATCTAATTAATGATGAGACAGAACTCACTAGATAGAGATTTCAGTACATCTCTGCACCCATCATCACTCTTATATTTGTAATCTTTCCTAGCAATCTATCACATAAAATGATATTTCAATATTTTTCAGGGTTCTCCTAAGTATTCTTATGAATATTTCTGTGCTTGAAGAAACTGTTTCAGACAAATACATTCTCTCAGCAGATCCTCAGTAATCACTCTCTCAAATACCTCTATACTTCTCTAACAAATCCTTCCACACAAGCCAAACTATTTAAATCATCTATCCACTTACTCATTACTATGGGCATTTATTCAGCATATCATTCATATTATATCAGAACTTCATCCTCATGCATACTCACCTCTTCCACTAGAAGAACTATATATATATTCAACACAAAAAAAAAAAAAACGTTTACATTCCTAGCTTCATGTTCATGTTATAAAAACGTTTTCTTCACATTTTGTATACACTGATAATGTACTTTTTTTTTTTTCATATTTGAATTTGATTTAGAAAAGTTCAAATGATTTTTATGCAAATATTTGACTCATTATATTATAATTATAAAAATCAATAGAGAATAATAATAAAGATAATAGGAAAACAAAAAAAAATTACCAGTGATTAATGTGTTAATAATATATCAAAAAATATATATTATTAATTTATTTACCTTAGAGTTATCATTAAGAGAGGCATCTGTGTAATGGACACTACCAGAGTCATGATGAATAAAAGCACCATGAATGGAATCATTGCTTGACATACTTGAGGACAAGGTCCACTTGTTGCCAATGGAATGGCAGTAACTTCCTGAGTCAATGTAGAGTTAGTTATTATACAGGCACAATTGGTATAACTCTGCAAATATATAAGGTATACAATATAGGTAAAATGAAGAGTGAAAATTAAATTATTTTAAAAATAACTAAAACTAACACACTCATAAGTCATAATAGCTGTAAGTATTAAATACCCAATGCCCAAAATATATGGATTTCTAACTACTAATATTTACTAGGACTTAAATTACTTGTTAAATATAAATAATACAAAACTACAAGAATGAAACAAAAAAGGATGTTATCCATATATTAGATCATTGGATCACAGACTGAAACCCATGAAATTGCAATGACCAATCAGAAAATTGACTGATTATATCAATGTTGTAAGTATGAGTGATCATAAGTTGAGGTGGTCATAAGTCAAAGACTACTTATAAAGGAATTAGATGATGCTTTCCCTATCACCATCTAAATCCAAATCAGATTTAAATTCTTTAAAGAAAATTATATTTTATATTCAAATTTAATAGACAATATCACTCTGTTTAATATGTAACAAAGTAAGCAACTTAAACTGTGAATAAATATGGAGCATTTTTAAAATTTGGAATTATTATTTGAGAAACATGCTTGTATAGTGTCTGACTTTATTCCTTATTCTCAACTCTATAGCTAAAAGGCCAGAGAACAAAGTCAGATAGATCAATCCCATATTTTATGCAATAGAGTCAGTAAGTACAATTTTAAATCTGCTTAGGCCAGTGTTTCCAAATCGTGAAGCATGCCCCACTAGGGAGGTGTTAATCTATTGCAAGGGGTCATGCAAGAATTAACAAAAATATCATTTTTGAGACAAACAAACAATAAATTCAAATTGATGTTGAAAAAAATGAATTAGCAAAAGGGTTATAAATATAATATACATATCCATGTAGCCAGAAGCTTTCTGCTGTAGCTGTTTAAACAAGATTGATATTTTGTCTTTAAGTGATTGAAAAAGAATGGCAAGTAGCAATATTTTCAATAACACTCTAATTAGAGGGAATTTATCCTTGAAAACAAGCCCACCCATCTCGCTAATTAAACATGATGTTATATTAAACATGTATTCTTTTTCATTTTTTATTTGTTTAATTATATTAAAAATTATTACACCATTATACATAAAAAAATATATATTAAGAACTTTATTTATACAAAATATGGCCTATTGTTTTGTAATAATAAATTGTAAGTAGAAAATATTTATAAAATTAGAATGTATCTGCAGCTTCCTTTTTTCATAAAAATTTGCTACACCCCCTCATTTTCATAACAAAGTTTGGAAACCATTGGCTTAAGTAATATGAGTTTGGATACTTTAATGTATTTGCTAACTCTGTATGGAATATAAGTTGGATGTCAAAGATTAAAAATTTATCTAATATCAGATGCGAGATTTTAGCTTGTGAAATTTATAACCTAAATTAAAATTCATAAAACAAGTTAAATTTAATGTGGCTGCAATTGCTTTTAGTGATTGAGCAATATACAAATACCTCCTTGACTTCTGAGTATGTTCAGTTTAACCCAATTATAAATCAATGTAATCATAAGTTAGAAGAAATATCCCATAAATATTGATATAGTAGGCAATTAATATATATCATGGCATAATTCATTATCATATTAAACTTAAAGGAACCAGATATAAAATGGCTGCTGCCAGTTTATAAGACTATTGCAGTACAGTTCATATACATGTGAACTATACTGATCAATCACAGAACTTCCCAGTTATATCATGATTATAAATATGACTGATTGTAAATCAATGGCATCATAAGTTTAGGACTGTGTACACATCATAAATGTAGACTGGTTTAATCTGAAAATTATTCAATCTTTGCAATATGTTCTTGGTAATTGAAATTACAAATCATGAAGTAATAACAGCAATTTAATCAATGTTAGTTTTAATGTGCTAAAAGATCTGAGAGCAAAGATGATAGTGTCAAAAAGAATTAATAAACAGGATGCAAACATAGATGTGCTTATTTTTTTCTTAATTATTACATAATCCTTTAATTGTCTTGTTTTTGATAACTTGTTATCTGTATAAACTTTCACAGTAAAATAATCTTTATACTAGTGTTTACTAATGTTAGCATTAGATCATTTAACATTCTGATGCAAATAATTTTTTTTTTGCATCAGAATGTCAAATGATCTGAAAAGTCATTTGACATTCTGATGAAGTCATGATGTCTCCAATATCTCTCTTCTTTAACTATTCAGAAATATAGATACTATTGCAAACAGACATTTCATTAATTCATTTGTACCCATAAGATTCTTTCCAAAAGGAATACTTTTTCAATTAAGTTATTTTAAAAAACTTTCAGGAAGCTCAATGTTTATGAACAATTGCAATGCTTCTGTCTTAGAAAAACCTTACAAGCACAAGGTAATCCTTGTGATAAAATGTTCATAGAGTTTACACTGTATACAATGATTTAAATGATAAAAATATTTCATCAAGAGATTGATAAGATTATTTTCTGCAATATCATAAGCTGATAAATTGTATTGCTTTAAGAAAGTTCAATGTTAGTTAAAAGAATTTCACCTTTCTAACTTTCATATAGAAAAGTTTTCTGAAATATTTTTCATTCAATTTTTTTTGCAAATTTCACTTTCAATGGATAGTAAAGCTAAATCAATAAATCTTTGTTGTTTCAATATTGATCTCAGTACAGTTTTTTATTAGTTTTGTAAGTATGTCGATAATCACATATTTAAAAATTTAAATTAATAGTCTATAAAATAGAGAACAAATAACAATAATCATTTTATCTTTATTTGCAGTCTTCTTTTCTTTTTTAAGTTCATAGCATAGTATCCTACTAACATTAGTTCAGAAAAAGTTCAATATACTTGTTTCTATCAAAGTATTTACATTCATCTGGTAATGTCAGAAAAGTATTAATAAAATCCAAAATGCTACTGAGTGTTTAGTAATGTTTCTATCAGTAAATGCAATATTGAAGCTTTTAAGTTTTTAAAAAATTCTTAATGATAAAAGATTCATCTGCAAATTCCACAGCTCTTACATTTTTTATCAATTTCTTTACATTATAAGTTTTGAAATAAACTCTTAAAACCTGTACTTTATTCAATTCTGACATTTTCTTAAAATTCTGTAAAAATTGAATCTTTATTATGATTTTAAATCAAATTTATTTATTAATTTTAAAGTTATCACAAAATTTTCATAATTGATATCATATTGACTATTATCAGAAGAATAAATTAGCAAGCAGTCCTACTTATATATCTGTGGGCCTGGGCACTAGAATGTTCCAAATTTCTCAAATATTCTGGAATCATCTAGAAATTTTGGATCCTTCCAGATTGTTTCAGAAGTTCTAGCATTTTAGAACATTCCAAAAAATTCTACCATTTTCCCAAATCCAAATGTTCGAAAACATATTTCTTGGATCTTCTAAGTACAGTGGGTGATCGGATAATGAACATAATCCCTTCCAAGACAATGTTCGTTATCCGAATTGTTTGTTAAATGATCATCGATTTATCATAGGTTTTTATGGGAATTTGATTAATTCGTTCCGGAGACCCAAAAAAGACATAAATAAAAAATTATATAATTTTTTATTTATGTTTATTTATATGTAGAGAGACAAAAAACATAAACATAAAAAATTATATAATTTTTTATTTATTTACATGTAATAACAATAATTAAAATGCAAGACTATGTATGTATAATATATATCTATTATGTTTATTTTCTGATAAAGAATCTGTCCAATTTAGATTGCTTTTCTCTCTTCTTCAGGATTTTTTGGAAGTGATTAATAGCATTGTCGTGGTAAAGATCCTCAAGCCTATTGACCTCAACCTGGTATGGGTGCCATTCTAAGGCCGAAAAATTGTAAAATCTCTCTCCTACCTTCTTTAATAAATCTTTGATTTGTTTTATGTTGTCTCTGAGTTCATTTTAATTGGGAAAAACTACTGTTCTTCCATCCTTACCCATAAGTCCACGAATGCGCAAGGCCTAAGCCTGTCATTTCATTAGATTAATTAAGCCGAAATATCCCAATGAAATATTTTTATCTGGGGTGGCCACTTATAAAGCCGCCATCATCACAGGCTGACCGGAAGATTGAAGGATGGGTTTCAACGGGCCGGACTCAGATCCCTCCTCAAAAATTGGAGGAGTGGGACCCCTGGATCCTCCAGAATATTAAGCCATAATTTTACCATGCACCCATCGGGCTGACCTGTCATTCCTCAGTCCGCGTGTCCCACAGTTTGTTCTGTGACTTCGTTATCCAAACATGTGTTTGTTAACCGAACACAAAAATCTTTCGAAAAAGTGTTCGTTATCCGAACTGTTTGTTAACTGATCACCCACTGTACTATCATAATCATACTGTTTGCTCTCAATACTTTTTGCCCTGTCAAAAAAAAAATTTTGTATACTTTAAAAAAATTTTTAAGGTATACTTAGAACATTCATATGTAATAATTTGATCTGATATTTTACCAATTCCATTTTATTCTGTTTTATCAGCATGTTATTTTGTTATTGTTTATTTTTATTAAAAAAATTGATTTTTTTGACAATTTTTTGCCCAATATAAAATGTAATCAGGTAGAATTGGACAAAAATATCATGAACCTACATATGCTAAGGGTTTTAATGATATATAATATTTGTATAATGAAAAGGTGAATTTGATATAATAATTTATAAAATTAAATAATTAGCACAAATTAATGCAGCAATTGTCGTGAGGAAGGCCAACAGCTCAGTGGTTAAAGTTTATACTTAAAACTTAAGATGTGCAGGATGAAAGAAAAAACAAGCATGTAAACTATGGATATGTTTAAGTACTGTATTATTTTTCAGACACTGAAGCATATTAAAAACTAAAAAGTTAAAGAATATATATAAAATGAAATATTGTTAAATATATATTTA